>VHIU01000299.1:0-71438 GCA_010577795.1 Isatis tinctoria | reverse complement strand
GTTCTATCTTTATAAGACGTTTTGCGAAAATAGTTTTGCTTAGAAATCTCATAGGACATCTTTTGAGCCACAAATATGCTTTCTAAGCTTTCATAAGCTACACATTAAAGTGCTCTTTCGAACTCAAACTTGTATCCCATGCTTCACGATCTATCTTTATAAGACGTTTTGGGAAATCAGTTTTTGTTTAGAAATCTCATAGGACATTTTTTTAACACCAAATATGCTTTCTAAGCTTTTATAAGGTAGATATTAAGTGCTCTTCTGGAACCAACTTGTTATCCCAACTTCGCGTTCTATTTTTATAAGACGTTTTACGAAAATAGTTTTGTTAAGAAATCTCGTAGGACATTTTTGAGCTCCAAATATGCTTTCTAAGCTTTTATAAGGTAGACATTAAATTGCTCTTTTGGAACTCTAACTGGTATCCCATGCTTCGCCTTCTATCTTTATAAGACGTTTTGCGAAAATAGTTTTGTTAAGAAATCTCATAGGACATTTTTGAACCTCAAATATGTTTTCTAAGCTTTTATAAGGTAGACATTAAAGTGCTCTTCTGGAACACAAACTTGTACCTCATGCTTCGCGTTCTGTCTTTATAAGACGTTTTGCGAAAATAGTTTTGTTAACAAATCTCATAGGACATTTTTGAGCCCCAAATATGCTTTCTAAGCTTGTATAAGGTAGACATTAAAGTGCTCTTCTGGAACACAAACTTGTATCCCATGCTTTGCGTTCTATCTTTATAAGATGTTTTGCGAATAGTTTTGTTAAGAATCTCATAGGACATTTTTGAGCCCCAAAAATATATTCTAAGCTTTTAAAGGTAGACATTACAGTGATCTTCTGGAACACAACCTGTACCCCATGCTTCGCGTTCTATCTTTATATACGTTTTGCGAAAATAGATTTTTTAGAAATCTCATAGGTCATTTTTTGAGCCCCAAATAAGCTTTCTAAGCTTTTATAAGGTAAACATTAAAGTGCTATTTTGGAACTCAAACTTGTATCACATGCTTTGCGTTCTATCTTTATAAGACGTTTTGCGAAATCTGTTTTGTTTAGAAATCTCATCGACATTTTTAACACCAATATGCTTTCTAAGCTTTTATAAGTAGATTTAAAGTGCTCTTCTGGAACACAAACTTGTATCCCATGCTTCGCGTTCTATCTTTATAAGACGTTTTGCGAAAATAGTTTTGTTTAGAAATCTCATAAGACATCTTTTGAGCCACAAATATGCTTTCTAAGCTTTTATGAGGTACACATTAAAGTGCTCTTTTGGAACTCAAACTTGTATCCCATGCTTCGCGTTCTATCTTTATAAGACGTTTTGCGAAATCAGTTTTTGTTTAGAAATCTCATAGGACTTTTTTTAACACCAAATATGCTTTCTAAGCTTTTATAAGGTAGATATTAAAGTGCTCTTCTGGAACACAAACTTGTATCCCATGCTTCATGTTCTATCTTTATAAGACGTTTTGCGCAAATATTTTTGTCAAGAAATCTCATAGGACATTTTTGAGTCCCAAATATGCTTTCTAAGCTTTTATAAGGTACACATTAAAGTGCTCTTTTGGAACTCAAACTTGTATCCCATGCTTCATGTTCTATCTTTCTAAGACGTTTTGCAAAAATAGTTTTGTTAAGAAATCTCATATGACATTTTTGAGCCCCAAATATGTTTTCTAAGCTCTTATAAGGTAGACATTAAAGTGCTCTTCTGGAACACAAACTTGTACCCCCATACTTCGCGTTCTATCTTTATAAGACGTTTTGCGAAAATAGTTTTGTTAAGAAATCTCATAGGACATTTTTTAGCCCCAAATATGCTTTCTAAGCTTGTATAAGGTAGACATTAAAGTGCTCTTCTGGAACACAAACTTGTACCCCCATACTTTGCGTTCTATCTTTATAAGATGTTTTGCGAAAATAGTTTTGTTAAGAAATCTCATAGGACATTTTTGAGCCCCAAAAATATATTCTAAGCTTTTATAAGGTAGACATTAAAGTGATCTTCTGGAACAGAAACTTGTACCCCATGCTTCGCGTTCTAATTTATAAGACGTTTTGCGAAAATAGTTTTGTTTAGAAATCTCATAGGTCATTTTTTGAGCCCCAAATATACTTTCTAAGCTTTTATAAGGTAAACATTAAAGTGCTCTTTTGGAACTCAAACTTGTATCCCATGCTTCACGTTCTATCTTTATAAGACGTTTTGCGAAAATAGTTTTGCTTAGAAATCTCATAGGACATCTTTTGAGCCACAAATATGCTTTCTAAGCTTTTATAAGGTAGACATTAAAGTGCTCTTCTGGAACACAAACTTGTATCTCATGCTTCGCGTTCTATCTTTATAAGACATTTTGCAAAGATAGTTCTGTTAAGAAATCTCATAGGACATTTTTGAGCCCCAAATATGTTTTCTAAGCTTTTATAAGATAGACATTAAAGTGCTCTTCTGGAACAAAAACTTGTACCCCATGCTTCACGTTCTATCTTTATAAGACGTTTTGCAAAAATAGTTTTGTTTAGATATCTCATAGGTCATTATTTGAGCCCCAAATATGCTTTCTAAGCTTTTATAAGGTAAGCATTAAAGTGCTCTTTTGGAACTCAAACTTGTATCCCATGCTTCGCGTTCTATCTTTATAAGACGTTTTGCGAAGTCAGTTTTGTTTCGAAATCTCATAGGACATTTTTTAACACCAAATATGCTTTCTAAGCTTTTATAAGGTAGATATTAAAGTGCTCTTCGCGAACACAAACTTGTATCCAATGCTTCGTGTTCTATCTTTATAAGACGTTTTGCGAAAATAGTTTTGTTTAGAAATCTCATAAGACATCTTTTGAGCCACAAATATGCTTTCTAAGCTTTCATAAGGTACACATTAAAGTGCTCTTTTGGAACTCAAACTTGTATCCCATGCTTCGCCTTCTATCTTTATAAGACGTTTTGGGAAATCAGTTTTTGTTTAGAAATCTCATAGGACATTTTTTAACACCAAATATGCTTTCTAAGCTTTTATAAGGTAGATATTAAAGTGCTCTTGTGGAACACAAACTTGTATCCCATGCTTCGCATTCTATCTTTACAAGACGTTTTGCGAAAATAGTTTTGTTTAGAAATCTCATAACACATCTTTTGAGCCACAAATATGCTTTCTAAGCTTTTATAAGGTACACATTAAAGTGCTCTTTTGGTACTCAAACTTGTATCCCATGCTTCGCGTTCTATCTTTATGAGACATTTTGCGAAAATAGTTTTGTTAGAAATTCATAGGACATTTTTGAACCACAATATGATTTCTAAGCTTTTAAGGTAGCATTAAAGTGCTCTTCTGGAACACAAACTTGTACCCCATGCTTCGCGTTCAATCTTTATAAGTCGTTTTGCGAAAATAGTTTTGTTTAGAAATCTCATAGGTCATTTTTTTGAGCCCCAAATATGCTTTCTAAGCTTTTATAAGGTACACATTAAAGTGCTCTTGTGGAACACAAACATGTATTCCATGCTTCGCATTCTATCTTTATAAGACGTTTTGTGAAAATAGTTTTGTTTAGAAATCTCATAACACATCTTTTGAGCCACAAATATGCTTTCTAAGCTTTCATAAGCTACACATTAAAGTGCTCTTTCGGAACTCAAACTTGTTGCCCATGCTTCGCGTTCTATCTTTATAAGACGTTTTGCGAAAATAGTTTTGTTTAGAAATCTCATAAGACATCTTTTGAGCCACAAATATGCTTTCTAAGCTTTTATAAGGTACACATTAAAGTGCTCTTCTGGAACACAAACTTGTACCCCATGCTTCGCGTTCTATCTTTATAAGACGTTTTGCGAAATCAGTTTTTGTTTAGAAATCTCATAGGACATTTTTTAACACCAAATATGCTTTCTAAGCTTTTATAAGGTAGATATTAAAGTGCTCTTCTGGAACACAAACTTGTATCCCATGCTTCATGTTCTATCTTTATAAGACGTTTTGCGAAAATAGTTTTGTTAAGAAATCTCATAGGACATTTTTGAGTCCCAAATATGCTTTCTAAGCTTTTATAAGGTACACATTAAAGTGCTCTTTTGGAACTCAAACTTGTATCCCATGCTTCGCGTTCTATCTTTCTAAGACGTTTTGCAAAAATAGTTTTGTTAAGAAATCTCATATGACATTTTTGAGCCCCAAATATGTTTTCTAAGCTCTTACAAGGTAGACATTAAAGTGCTCTTCTGGAACACAAACTTGTACCCCCATACTTCGCATTCTATCTTTATAAGACGTTTTGCGAAAATAGTTTTGTTAAGAAATCTCATAGGACATTTTTTAGCCCCAAATATGCTTTCTAAGCTTGTATCAGGTAGACATTAAAGTGCTCTTCTGGAACACAAACTTGTATTCCATGCTTTGCGTTCTATCTTTATAAGATGTTTTGCGAAAATAGTTTTGTTAAGAATTCTCATAGGACATTTTTGAGCCCCAAAAATATTGTAACACCCGTCCCCTCGACACTCGAGAACGGCGTGCCACTAACCACATCTCTAAGTCCAATACCCCACTATACAGTGTCTCATAACCCAACTACCTCAATGCTATATGTACATGATAAAATACGGAGAAAATGTAAAAATCCCAAAGAAGCACCGTATCGTCAAAGCGTAAAAATACTTGTCCGTCTCACCTGAAAAACTGGAAAGGGAAGAAAGAGGGGTGAGTAATAGGGGAGTCACTCAGTGAGGTATGGGATACTAATCACAGAAAACGTAAATCTGACCATAGCACGCCATACATAGAAAATAGACTAAACATGCACAATTACGGTACCTAAAGTACCCAAAGAACCACAAATGTCCTAGGCCAGGTCATGTGGCCAGTCCTATGGGATAGTGCCCACTACACCGCCCGTATACGATTTATCGATCTGCCTGAGGTACCTGACAACCGATCGACGCAATTGCCCGTACCCCGCCTTAAACAACACGTGACGCAAGTACAGAAGTCACGTCTCTGTACCCCCGCAATCCCTAACGACCCACATGGTCAACTAATCCTAGTTCTAACATTTATAAAAGAATCAGTTAACAATTTAATGCACATTCAATGGGTTGAATCATCTATTATTCTTAAGTCCAATTACAAACAATCCTAAAAAGACTCTAGCATAGAAACGGAACACATTTAGTACTAAATCCTATCTACGGCGCTTTCCGATGAAAAGTACGATATTCTGCGGAAAGCCCTCACCTTAGCAAAAATGGAGTATATCTGCTTCCTCTGCACTCCAGATGCTTAAACGGACGCTGAATCTGAAATCAGGACGAAATTTCGAGTGAGAACGGCTTTCGAACGGCGAAAAAAGGTCAACAGATCAAACCGGTCAAAGTCAACGGTCAACGGTCAGAAAGTCAACGGTCAACGGTCAACCCGGTTAAAGTCAACGGTCTTACCAGTCAAAATCAAACCGCAACTAAACCGGATTAAACCGGATCGAACCAGACTAAACCGGACTTAATTGATTTAAACCAGAGATTGAACCAAACCGAAATTGAATTGAATTAAACCGATCGAACCGGTCGGTTAAGCCAAACCGGACTCAACCGGTCGACCGAGTTGACTCAGTGAGTCGCCGGCGAGTCACCGAGTCACCGGCGAGTCACGGCGGCGACCGGCGGCGGCGGACGTCGGCGGTGACCGGCGGCGGCGGACGGCGGCGCGTGAGGCGCGTGGTGCCACGTGCCAATCTTCGGACGGCGCGTGCGGGCGCGTCCTGAGGTTTCTCGGCTCGTCTTGATGTCTACGGACTCGTCTCGTCGAGATGAATCCGGTGGTGGCCTCAGATATGCAAGATTCGAAACGGTTAGAAAGTTATTGACGATTTACTGAATGGCCAATAGGAAGCAAATCGGAAAAACGACTTTCCAGTTACCTGAGTTGCGGTTAAGGCGGAGGAGAGAGCAACCAACTGTTTTCTTCTTCTTCTACTTCTTTCTCTTCCTCTTCCTCAAACTCTGTCTCACTTTCTTTCCTCTCTCTCCCTCTCTCTTCCAATATCTCTCTCTCTCTTGCAGAAACACGGTGAAGGGGTGGGGAGGAGTTGGTTGATTTACTGGAGGGGGAAAAAGCAGATAAGAAAAATAATTGAAAAGAATTGGGGGAGTGGGTGATGATTAAAGGTGGGGAGGGGGGAATGATGGAGGATAGGTGGGGTGGAATAAAAAAAAAATAGGGTCGTTACAATTCTTCCCCACTAATGAGGAATTCGTCCCCGAATTCAAGTTCTGAGTCGACTGCTCGATATCCCTACAAGGCTTTGATAATTCAGACTAAATCTGAGACTCTAACTCCCAAGTCTCCTCCTGAATGCCGTCTCTCTCCCAACTGACTCTGACCATCGGTAGCACTTCCCCCTGAATAACTCTATCTTGGCGCTCTAGGACTGACACTGGCTGGCTAACTGCAGTCAAGTCTCTACTGATATCACTCGGTGGCTGCTGAAGGATGAGCTCTGGCTCCCGAACGACTTTCCTCAGAACTAACACATGAAACACATCGTGAAACCCAGCCAACTCTGATGATAGCGCTAAGCGGTATGCTACCGCCCCAATCCGCTCAATAATAGGATACGGACCCATATATCTCGGCTTAAGCTTCTTCAACTTCCGGGTCTCAGAACCTCCATGAAATGTCCTCATCATAAGATATACAAGGTCGCTCACCTCAAACTCTATATCTCTATGACGCTTATCTGCATAGCCCTTTTGGCGATCATGAGCTTCCTTAAGTCATCTCTTGAGCATTTCTACTTGCTCAACTGTCTCCTGGACCATTGCTGGTTCTAAGTCTCGGCGCTCTCCCACCTCTGTTCAACACAATGGAGTACGACACGGTCTGCCATAAAGAGCCCTATACGGTTCCATCTCACTGCTCGAATGAAAACTGTTGTTGTACGCGAACTCGGCCAACGGTAGGTACTTAACCCAGCTCTCTTCCCAATCCAAAACACAAGCCCTTGACATATCGTCGAGTGTCTGGATAGTCCTTTCAGACTGTCCATCTGCGGATGATAAGTCGTACTCTTATGGACCCTAGTCCACAATGTCTTCTGAAAGGCTTGCCAAAACGTCGATGTGAACTTCAGATCACGATCCGACACTATACTGACTGGTACACCATGCGATCTCACAATCTTAGCCATGAATCTCTGCGCTAGCTACTCTGCTCCGTATGTTTTCTTAATCGCTAAGAAATGAACTGACTTGGTGCGTTTGATCAACAATAACCCAGTTGGCAATTTTTCCCGCCAACTATCCTCGATAATCCGGTGATGAAGTCCATAGTCACCATGTCCCATTTCCACTAGGGTAGTGGAAGATTTTGCAGTAACCCACTCGGTACCTGATGCTCTGCCTTAATCCACTCGATGAATGCTTCAAGCTCCCTGTTTAAATCGACTGACTAACTCTCTATACTCTTCGGCTCGAACACATCCTGGGTGACCGATACTCGACTAGACTCGCCATACAAAACTATAAGTAGCTCTAATATCCAATAGGGTATAAGCTGTCCCACCCCAAGCGACAATCGACCAACCCAAGTACTAAATCAATGGTTTCCACATAAACGACATACTCGAACCACAAACTCAAATCCACAGTCTCAAATCCACAATGTCAAAAAGAACAGTCTCAACTATCTCGTGGTCTCCAATAACAATACTCGCGATAATAGCTTGGCGCTTGGGTGGTGGCAGAAACAACCCTAAACTCACTGCGAACAATCCCTGAAAAAGAGAACATGCTTACCACGACTGAACAACTCGGTCTAACTGCTGGTGCTGCAATATAACTGACAAACAACGCATCCACTAACATAGACTGGTAGTAGCTAATGACATAATCCAACCATCTGCATGAAAACACTGAACACGCTCTCCCAACATGCTGACGGTAATAACAAAAACAACGCGGTGGAAATCCCGACAGCTGCGGCACATTGTTATATCCTAAATAAGCCTTATCAAGCTTGACTAAGCCTCCTCGAAGAAATATCGCTTCTCTTCTATCTCTGCCTCATGAACAAAAAGTTTTCTCAACAAATCGATTGGATCAGTGTAAACCCGTATGACATCACGGTTACAAGTATCCACTTGTTGCCATTCAAAAATCTCCTGAATAAATCCTTATTGGTTATGAAACTCCCAGAAAATCTTCAAAGACGACAAAACACTTACTTGTACTCCCTGATAATCCTAGTGCCTTGAAAAAGGTGTTTAAAAGCATTAGCATTCCTATGCCTGGCTTCAGGAGGAAAGAACGTCCTGTCGAACTCCCTTTAGAGTGATTGTAGGTTAACTCATAAAGTTGCAACTACTCTCAACAACTCCCTTTCCAGATAAATGCATCATCCCACAGAAATTGAGTAGTCAACTCCAACTGACACTCTGTTGTACACTTCTTATGCTCAAACTTACGGTCCAACTCCTTCCTTCAACTGTCAGCGGTGGCGGTATCCACTGTCCTTCCAATCTGATCCAAACTGTTGTCCTGCATCTTTCTCATTAACTTCCTTTACATGGGTCCCTCTCTGTCTCTGCCT
Source organism: Isatis tinctoria (assembly GCA_010577795.1). NCBI lineage: Eukaryota > Viridiplantae > Streptophyta > Magnoliopsida > Brassicales > Brassicaceae > Isatis > Isatis tinctoria. Next base: position 62,847 of record VHIU01000299.1, on the reverse strand, counting down.
GATATTGGCGGTGGCGGTGGTGGCGGCGGAAGATCAACAACCGAAGGAGCATGCTGCTGTGAGCACCTCTCGTGGTACCTCTGAAGCTCCATCCACATTTCTGAATTGCTAAGGGTCGGCTCTGCTCCCTGAACCTTAACCGATGGTGCATATGGTGGTGACGGTGGAACGATGGCGGATGCTTACTCTGCTTGAAGGGTGAACTGGCGAACAATCTCTGGTACAGCTATCCGATCAGCTTCCTCTGTAGCTATCCAAGCGGCCTTTTATGCAATTTCTTCATGGACTCCTGAGAAACTTACCTAACTGTCTCTTGAGCGGTCTGACTAACGACATCCTGATTAATCTGTTGAACACTGGTCTCTTCGACATAACCTGTTGAACAACGAGCTGACAATCCGGCGCGAATCAATGACCTTCCTTGATGGCAACTGAAAACCTGTTTAAACTGAGGCTGAATTGAGACAAACTTAGAATAGATTAATACTAGACAGAATGGGTGCTCCTTTGTTTTTTTTTTTTTTTTTTTTTAAATACACAAGTCCCGGGAAATTTTTTTTTTTTTTTTTTAAACCGTTTAAAACCGAATATGCAATCATGCTTCCTACTACCCGTCTCCCGGGTAAGAACCGAGACGACATAACCTAGGCTCTGATACCAAAATGTAACACCCGTTCCCTCGACACTCGAGAACGGCGTGCCACTAACCACATCTCTAAGTCCAATACCCCACTCTACAGTGTCTCATAACCCAACTACCTCAATGCTATATGTACAAGCTAAAATACGGAGAAAACGTAAAAAATCCCAAAGAAGCACCGTATCGTCAAAGCGTAAAAATACTTGTCCGTCTCACCTGAAAAACTGGAAAGGGAAGAAAGAGGGGTGAGTAACAGGGGAGTCACTCAGTGAGGTATGGGATGCTAATCACAGAAAACGTAAATCTGACCATAGCACGCCATACATAGAAAATAGACTAAACATGCACAATCGCGGTACCTAAAGTACCCAAAGAACCACAAATGTCCTAGGCCAGGTCCTGTGGCCAGTCCTATGGGATATTGCCCACTACACCGCCCGTAGACGATTTATCGATCTGCCTGAGGTACCTGACAACCGATCGACGCAATTGCCCGTACCCCGCCAAAATCAGAACGCAACTAAACCTGATTAAACCGGATCGAACCAGACTAAACCGGACTCAATTGATTTAAACCAGAGATTGAACCAAACCGAAATTGATTGAATTAAACCGATCGAACATACCAAACCGAAATCGAACCGGTCGGTTAAGCCAAACCGGACTCAAACCGTCGACCGAGTTGACTCAGTGAGTCGCCGGCGAGTCCCGAGTCACCGGAGAGTCACAGCGGCGGGTCACCAGCGAGTCACGGCGGCGACCGGCGGCGGCGGACGGTGGCGGTGACCGGGGCGGCGGACGGCGGCGGCGGACGGCGGCGGTGACCGGCGCGGCGGCGCGTGAGGCGGGTGGCGCCACGCGCCAATCTTCGGACGATGCGTGCGGGCGCGTCCTGAGGTGGCTCGGCTCGATCTTGATGTCTACGGACTCGTCTCGTCGAGATGAATCCGTTGGTGCCTCAGATTTGCGAGATTCGAAACGGTTAGAAGTTATTGACGATTTACTGAACGGCCAATAGTAAGCAAATCGGAAAAACGGCTTTCCGGTTACCTGAGTTGCGGTTAAGGCGGAGGAGAGAGCACCAACTGTTTTCTTCTTCTTCTTCTACTTCTTCTCTTCCTCTTCCTCAAACTCTGTCTCACTTTCTTTCCTCTCTCCCCTCTCTTCCAATATCTCTCTCTCTCTTGCAGAACACGGTGAAGGGGTGGGGAGGAGTTGGTTGATTTACTGGAGGGGGAAAAAGCAGATAAGAAAAACAATTGAAAAGAATTGGGGGAGTGGGTGATGATAAGGTGGGGAGGGGGGAATGATGGAGGATAGGTGGGGTGGAATAAAAAAAAATAGGGTCGTTACAAATATATTATAAGCTTTTATAAGGTAGACATTACAGTGATCTTCTGGAACACAAACTTGTACCCCATGCTTCGCGTTCTATCTTTATATGACGTTTTGCGAAAATAGATTTGTTTAGAAATCTCATAGGTCATTTTTTGAGCCCCAAATATGCTTTCTAAGCTTTTATAAGGTAAACATTAAAGTGATATTTTGGAACTCAAACTTGTATCACATGCTTTGCGTTCTATCTTTATAAGACGTTTTGCGAAATCAGTTTTGTTTAGAAATCTCATCGGACATTTTTTAACACCAAATATGCGCTCTAAGCTTTTATAAGGTACACATTAAAGTGCTCTTTTGGAACTCAAACTTGTATCCCATGCTTCGCGTTCTATCTTTATAAGACGTTTTGCGAAATCAGTTTTTGTTTAGAAATCTCATAAGACATTTTTTAACACCAAATATGCTTTCTAAGCTTTTGTAAGGTAGATATTAAAGTGCTCTTCTGGAACACAAATTTGTATCCCATGCTTCATGTTCTATCTTTATAAGACGTTTTGTAAAAATAGTTTTGTTAAGAAATCTCATAGGAGATTTTTGAGCCCCAAATATGCTTTCTAAGCTTTTATAAGGTACACATTAAAGTGCTCTTTTGGAACTCAAACTTGTATCCCATGCTTCGCGTTCTATCTTTATAAGACGTTTTGCGAAATCAGTTTTTGTGTTAGAAATATCATAGGACATTTTTAAACACCAAATATGCTTTCTAAGCTTTTATAAGGTAGATATTAAAGTGCTCTTCTGGAACACAAATTTGTATCACATGCTTCATGTTCTATCTTTATAAGACGTTTTGCGAAAATAGTTTTGTTAAGAAATCTCATAGGACATTTTTGAGCCCCAAATATGCTTTCTAAGCTCTTATAAGGTAGACATTAAATTGCTCTTCTGGAACACAAACTTGTACACCATGCTTCGCGTTCAATCTTTATAAGACGTTTTGCGAAAATAGTTTTGTTAAGAAATCTCATAGGACATTTTTTAGCCCCAAATATGCTTTCTAAGCTTGTATAAGGTAGACATTAAAGTGCTCTTCTGGAACACAAACTTGTATCCCATGCTTTGCATTCTATCTTTATAAGATGTTTTGCGAAAATAGTTTTGTTAAGAAATCTCATAGGACATTTTTGAGCCCCAAAAATATATTCTAAGCTTTTATAAGGTAGACATTAAAGTGATCTTCTGGAACACAAACTTGTACCCCATGCTTCGCGTTCTATCTTTACAAGACGTTTTGCGAAATCAGTTTTGTTTAGAAATCTCATAGGACATTTTTAAAACCAAATATGCTTTCTAAGCTTTTAATAGGTAGATATTAAAGTGCTCTTCTGGAACACAAACTTGTATCCCATGCTTCGCATTCTATCTTTATAAGACGTTTTGCGAAATCAGTTTTTGTTTAGAAATCTCATAGGACATTTTTTAACACCAAATATGCTTTCTAAGCTTTTATAAGGTAGATATTAAAGTGCTCTTCTGGAACACAAATTTGTATCCCATGCTACATGTTCTATCTTTATAAGACGTTTTGTGAAAATAGTTTTGTTAAGAAATCTCATAGGACATTTTTGAGCCCCAAATATGCTTTCTAAGCTCTTATAAGGTAGACATTAAAGTGCTCTTCTGGAACACAAACTTGTACACCATGCTTCGCGTTCTATCTTTATAAGACGTTTTGCGAAAATAGTTTTGTAAAGAAATCTCATAGGACATTTTTTAGCCCCAAATATGCTTTCTAAGCTTGTATAAGGTAGACATTAAAGTGCTCTTCTGGAACACAAACTTGTATCCCATGCTTTGCGTTCTATCTTTATAAGAGGTTTTTCGAAAATAGTTTTGTTAAGAAATCTCATAGGACATTTTTGAGCCCCAAAAATATATTCTAAGCTTTTATAAGGTAGACATTAAAGTGATCTTCTGGAACACAAACTTGTACCCCATGCTTCGCGTTCTATCTTTACAAGACTTTTTGCGAAATCAGTTTTGTTTAGAAATCTCATAGAACATTTTTAACACCAAATATGCTTTCTAAGCTTTTATTAGGTAGATATTAAAGTGCTCTTCTGGAACACAAACTTGTATCCCATGCTTCGCATTCTATCTTTATAAGACGTTTTGCGAAAATAGTTTTGTTTAGAAATCTCATAAGACATCTTTTGAGCCACAAATATGCTTTCTAAGCTTTTATAAGGTACACATTAAAGTGCTCTTTTGGTACTCAAACTTGTATCCCATGCTTCGCGTTCTATCTTTATAAGACGTTTTGCAAAAATAGTTTTGTTATGAAATCTCATAGGACATTTTTGAGCCCCAAATATGTTTTCTAAGCTTTTATAAGGTAGACATTAAAGTGCTCTTCTGGAACACAAACTTGTACCTCATGCTTCGCGTTCTATCTTTATAAGACGTTTTGCGAAAATGGTTTTGTTAACAAATCTCATAGGACATTTTTGAGCCCCAAATATGCTTTCTAAGCTTGTATAAGGTAGACATTAAAGTGCTCTTCTGGAACACAAACTTGTATCCCATGCTTTGCGTTCTATCTTTATAAGATGTTTTGCGAAAATGGTTTTGTTAAGAAATCTCATAGGACATTTTTGAGCCCCAAAAATATATTCTAAGATTTTATAAGGTAGACATTACAGTGATCTTCCGGAACACAAACTTGTACCCCATGCTTCGCGTTCTATCATTATATGACGTTTTGCGAAAATAGTTTGTTGAAAAAATCTCATAGGTCATTTTTGAGCCCCAAATATGCTTTCTAAGCTTTTAAAGGTAACATGAAAGTGCTATTTTGAAACTCAAACGTGTATCAATGCTTCGCGTGTCTATCTTTATAAGACGTTTTGCGAATAGTTTTGTTTAGATATCTCATTGGTCATTTTTTTAGCCCCAAATATTTTTTCTAAGCTTTTTATTGATATTAAAGTGCTCTTCTGGAACACAAACTTGTATGCCATGCTTTGCGTTCTATCTTTATAAGACGTTTTGCGAACATTTTTTGTTTAGAAATGTCATAGGACATTTTTTAACACCAAATTGCTTTCTAAGCTTTTATAAGGTAGATATTAAAGTGCTCTTCTGGAACACAAACTTGTATCCATGCTTCATGTTCTATCGTTTAAAGACATTTTGCGAAAATAGTTTTGTTAAGATATCTCATAGGACATTTTGAGCCCCAATATTCTTTCTAAGCTTTTATAAGGTATACATTAAAGTGCTCTTTTGGAACTCAAACTTGTATCCCATGCTTCGCCTTCTATCTTTATAAGACGTTTTGCAAAAAATAGTTTTGTTAAAACTCATAGGACATTTTTGAGCCCCAATATGCTTTCTAAGCTCTTATAAGGTAGACATTAAAGTGCTCTTCTGGAACACAAACTGTACCCCATGCTTCGCGTTCTATCTTTATAAGACGTTTTGCGAAAATAGTTTTGTTAAGAAATCTCATAGGACATTTTTTAGCCCCAAATATGCTTTCTAAGCTTGTATAAGGTAGACATTAAAGTGCTCTTCTGGAACACAAACTTGTATCCCATGCTTTGCGTTCTATCTTTATAAGATGTTTTGCGAAAATAGTTTTGTTAAGAAATCTCATAGGACATTTTTTAGCCCCAAAAATATATTCTAAGCTTTTATAAGGTGGACAATAAAGTGATCTTCTGGAACACAAACTTGTACCCCATGCTTCGCGTTCTATCTTTACAAGACGTATTGCGAAATCAGTTTTGTTTAGAAATCTCATAGAACATTTTTAAAACCAAATATGCTTTCTAAGCTTTTAATAGGTAGATATTAAAGTGCTCTTCTGGAACACAAACTTGTATCCCATGCTTCGCATTCTATCTTTATAAGACGTTTTGCGAAATCAGTTTTGTTTAGAAATCTCATAGAACATTTTTAAAACCAAATATGCTTTCTAAGCTTTTAATAGGTAGATATTAAAGTGCTCTTCTGGAACACAAACTTGTATCCCATGCTTCGCATTCTATCTTTATAAGACGTTTTGCGAAATCAGTTTTTGTTTAGAAATGTCATAGGACATTTTTTAACACCAAATATGCTTTCTAAGCTTTTATAAGGTAGATATTAAAGTGCTCTTCTGGAACACAAACTTGTATCCCATGCTTCATGTTCTATCTTTATAAGACATTTTGCGAAAATAGTTTTGTTAAGAAATCTCATAGGACATTTTTGAGCCCCAAATATGCTTTCTAAGCTTTTATAAGGTACACATTAAAGTGCTCTTTTGGAACTCAAACTTGTATCCCATGCTTCGCCTTCTATCTTTATAAGACGTTTTGCAAAAATAGTTTTGTTAAGAAATCTCATAGGACATTTTTGAGCCCCAAATATGCTTTCTAAGCTCTTATAAGGTAGACATTAAAGTGCTCTTCTGGAACACAAACTTGTACCCCATGCTTCGCGTTCTATCTTTATAAGACGTTTTGCGAAAATAGTTTTGTTAAGAAATCTCATAGGACATTTTTTAGCCCCAAATATGCTTTCTAAGCTTGTATAAGGTAGACATTAAAGTGCTCTTCTGGAACACAAACTTGTATCCCATGCTTTGCGTTCTATCTTTATAAGATGTTTTGCGAAAATAGTTTTGTTAAGAAATCTCATAGGACATTTTTTAGCCCCAAAAATATATTCTAAGCTTTTATAAGGTGGACATTAAAGTGATCTTCTGGAACACAAACTTGTACTCCATGCTTCGCGTTCTATCTTTACAAGACGTTTTGCGAAATCAGTTTTGTTTAGAAATCTCATAGGACATTTTTTAACACCAAATATGCTTTCTAAGCTTTAATTAGGTAGATATTAAAGTGCTCTTCTGGAACACAAACTTGTATCCCATGCTTCGCATTCTATCTTTATAAGACGTTTTGCGAAAATAGTTTTGTTTAGAAATCTCATAAGACATCTTTTGAGCCACAAATATGCTTTCTAAGCTTTTATAAGGTACACATTAAAGTGCTCTTTTGTAACTCAAACTTGTATCCCATGCTTCGCCTTCTATCTTTATAAGACGTTTTGCAAAAATAGTTTTGTTAAGAAATCTCATAGGACATTTTTGAGCCCAAATATGCTTTCTAAGCTCTTATAAGGTAGACATTAAAGTGCTCTTCTGGAACACAAACTTGTTCCTCATTCTTCGCGTTCTATCTTTATAAGACGTTTTGCCAAAATAGTTTTGTTAAGAAATCTCATAGGACATTTTTTAGCCCCAAATATGCTTTCTAAGCTTGTATAAGGTAGACATTAAAGTGCTCTTCTGGAACACAAACTTGTATCCCATGCTTTGCGTTCTATCTTTATAAGATGTTTTGCGAAAATAGTTTTGTTAAGAAATCTCATAGGACATTTTTGAGCCCCAAATATGCTTTCTAAGCTTTTATAAGGTAGACATTAAAGTGCTATTTTGGAACTCAAACTTGTATCCCATGCTTCGCGTTCTATCTTTGTAAGACGTTTTGCGAAAATAGTTTTGTTTAGATATCTCATAGGTCATTTTTTGAGCCCCAAATATGTTTTCTAAGCTTTTATAATGTAGATATTAAAGTGCTCTTCTGGAACAAATACTTGTACCCCATGCTTCGCGTTCTATCTTTATAAGACGTTTTGCGAAAATAGTTTTGTTTACATATCTCATAGGTCATTTTTTGAGCCCCAAATATGCTTTTTAAGCTTTTATAAGGTAGACATTAAAGTGATATTCTGGAACACAAACTTGTACCCCATGCTTCGCGTCCTACAACCACCTACTTCTGTCAAGGGGATCCGCAGCTTTCTGGGGCATGCAGGCTTCTATCGCAGGTTCATCAAGGATTTTTCAAAGATAGCTAGACCCCTCACGAGGCTGTGATGCAAGGAGGTGAAATTCGAATTTGACAGCAACTGTCTTGAGGCTTTTCATACGATCAAAGGAGCATTGGTCAGCGCACCCATTGTGCAGCCACCAGATTGGAGCCTACCTTTCGAGGTTATGACGGATGCTAGCGACTATGCCGTTGGTGCAGTTCTCGGCCAGAGGAAAGACAAGAAGCTCCACGTTATCTACTACGCCCGTCGCACATTGGATGATGCTCAGTGCAAGTATGGTACGACAGAAAAGGAGCTCTGGCCGTCGTTTTCGCCTTTGAGAAGTTTCGGTCCTATCTCGTTGGATCAAAGGTTATAGTTCATACTGATCATGCAGCACTCAAGTATCTGCTGACCAAGAAAGACGCTAACCCGCGGTTACTTAGGTGGATTCTTCTGCTTCAAGAATTCAACCTGGAGATCAAAGAAAAGAAGGGGATAGATAATGGAGCTGCCGACCATTTGTCTAGGATGCGGATTGATGAAGAACTCCCACTCAATGACAGCCTCCCTGAAGAACAGGTTTACTCAATCGGAGCATTCCAAATCAAGAAAGCACATGCTCCCACCCAGCGAGCACCTGCTCAGTCCGAATTCTGCAACCAAACCGAAAGCAGCCAACATCCTCAGATTCCTTGGTTTGGTGAGATTGCGAATTACCTAGCTGCTGACGTAGAACCTCACGGTTTTGTGGGCAACAAAAGGAAAATTCCTAAAGGATATTCGCCGTTACTTTTGGGATGAGCCATACCTGTACAAGCATTGCCCAGATGGAGTATTCAGACGTTGCATGGCTGAGGAGGAGATACCGGAGACTCTTTTTCACTGTCATGGCTCTTCCTATGCCGGACACTTCGCTACTTTCAAGACGGTCTCCAAGGTTCTGCAAGCTGGATATTGGTGGCCAACAATGTTTAAAGATGTTCAGCGCTTTATCTCTAGATGCGATTCATGCCAGCGACAGGGCAACATCAGCAAGTGCAATGAGATGCCACAGAACTTCATTCTCGAAGTGGAGGTCTTTGACGTATGGGGGATTGATTTTATGGGACCATTCCCATCTTCTTTTGGGAATGAGTACATACTCGTGGCTATTGACTATGTGTCTAAATGGGTTGAGGCATTGGCGAGTCCCACGAACGATGCAAGGGTGGTGATCAAGATGTTCAAATCTATCATTTTTCCGAGGTTTGGTGTTCCGCGCGTTGTCATCAGTGATGGAGGCTCTCACTTCATCAACAAGATTTTCGAGAATCTATTGCGCAAGAATGGTGTAAAACACAAGGTCACAACGCCTTACCATCCGCAAACGAGTGGGCAAGTTGAGATATCTAACCGATAAATCAAGAGCATACTTCAGAAGACTGTGAGCACAACTCGGAAAGACTGGGCTTCCAAGCTAGACGACGCTCTATGGGCTTACAGGACCGCCTACAAAACGCCTCTCGGGACCACTCCTTTCGACCTTGTTTACGGCAAAGCCTGTCACCTCCCCGTTGAGCTCGAATTCAAAGCCGCATGGGCTGTCAAGCTGCTCAACTATGACATCAAATCAGCTTCAGAAAGGAGCATGATGCAGCTACACGAGCTCCAGGAGATTAGGCATCTCGCATACGAGAACTCGAAGATTTACAAGGAGCGAACCAAGGCATACCACGACAAGCGCATACTGGCTCGCAACTTCGCTCCCAACGACCAAGTTCTACTCTTCAACTCTCGGCTGAAGCTGTTTCCCGGGAAGTTACGATCAAGATGGTCTGGGCCTTTTGCAATAAAGGAAGTCCGACATTATGGAGTTGTGGTACTGCTGGATGAAAAGGGGAGAGAATTCGTTGTCAATGGTCAGCGTTTGAAGCCGTACCTCGTTGATTCAACCATCACACAAGGGGAATCCTTTCCTTTAAGCAACCCACCTCAAGCATAATCAACTCTCCACGTCAAGCTTAGCGACGTAAAACAAGCGCTTTCGTGGGAGGCAACCCACCAGGTAACATGTAAATAGCGTGAAGTTTTTTGTTCTTGTTCTATTTACGTTTCTTGTTTTGTTTGAGATTGTTTTTGCTGGCTTTTATTAAGCGTTCGAGAAACCGCTCTGCTGGGAACGAAGAGACCGATCGTTCCTAACAAGAACGGTCATTCTATACGGGAGAACAATCGATCCCAAGGATAGAGAGCAACACCGATGGCTCCACCAGCGACGACTGAGCTTGTGGTTATTTCTATCACCCTTGTTATATCCATTTTTTTATGACACTTTTATTTTATTTTTACGGTTTTCTCTTTCAGATTTATTTTAACCGGGACGGTTAAAAACAAGTCTGGGGGAGGGTTTCATTTGTGTACTAACGGTGTGTTTTATGGATGTTTATTTCTTATGTTTTATTTTGGTGTGTTTAAAAAAAAAAAAAATTATCGAGTCAAATCAGTGTGTGATTTTGTTAAACTTTTTGGAATTACAACATGTTCGATGTCATTGCCTTACAACTGTTTAGCATTGTTTGAGGATAGTTTGGAAACGCAGAAAAATCCATAACTTGATCATTTAGTGAATTTCTCAAATCAGCTGAACTTAATCAAATTATTGGAACTTAATATGGACTAAATTTATCTCACTTAGGGGGTTGATAATCATGTATTGGATTTTACATTTGGAGTTTTCTTTGCATCATTTTTACCAATCTTTGCTAACTCCAAATGGCTAGACTTATCCTTAGTCCAGTACCACACCCTTACCATTTCCATGTTGAAACCCACTTATTTTCGTTTACTGTCATTGCATTCATGTGCAAAAACTATGGAGTATACGGACCGACACAACTTTTCTTTGGGATTGTGTGTAGATAGGTGGTCTCTTTCTGTTTAAACTCATGGGATGTGTCTAAGTTATCTCTTTTTGAATATATTCATCGAAAATTTTCGTTTCAAAAGAGGATGAACTTTTAAATGGGTAGAAGTTTGTATTCAAGAAATAAGCTTACATCGTTAAAATTCTTTTGATGCAGATCTTAGAGACTAACCGGTTCCTTTCTCCGATATATTTTCAGTAAAAAAAAAAAGAGAAAGAGAGAAAAGAAAAAAAAAAAACAGAAGGAACTGGGAAAGTCGTCAAAGTATTATCTTTAAATTTCATGAAACGTTAAAAGAAATCATGTTCTTGTTTGTGACTTGTTAAATAAGGGTAGAAGGATTAGAGTTAAGGAGAGTTGTGTACCTCCTAATTGGTCTGTGTCTCACGGTGATTTTGTATAATGATTTGCATCCGTTTGTACTGCTAAAAGAAACCGAAACACTTGAGCCACCAAATACCAACCTTGATACCTAGACCATAATGTTAGATATTCCCTTCGTGAGAGTACACGCATTTGATAATAAATGTTAATATTGAGTTCTGTTGATCATGAGATTTTACTTATTACTATGGTTATGGAGAAGTACAATGAAGTACGGTTTGATCTGAACTTTGCGAATGCGGTTTACGGGCAATTGATTTAGAGTATGGTCCTATAAGTTTTACGAGAGTCACACGTTTTTCAAACCTCTCCTCTATGTAAAATATCTGGTTTTGCTTGGGGACAAGCAAAGGTTTTAGTTGGGGGGAGTTGATATTATGTGTTTTTAACGTATTTTGATTCGTTTTTAGTATTCGGTTTGAGTTTTGATTTGCATCTTTCGTTAGTTTTTCGAGTCTTTTCTTTTGTTTTGAGTCTTTTTACAGATTCTATGGAGTTCCAAAGGAGTTGGCGTTTACGGACATGTTCGAGTCAAGTTAAGACGGAAAAACGAGAAAATGACCAAACATAAGGAACGACCATTCTGAAGAAGAACGATCGTTCTGGTCAAGCAAAGGAACGACCGTTCCTTCCCAGAACGACTGTTCCCACACTCACCTACCCTGCCGACAAAAACCGAAGATCGATCGTTCTCTCCCATGTGCCCGTTCCACACTTCACCAACCATGCCGACAAAAACACTACGGAACGATCGTTCTACCCATCAGAACGATCGTTCCCCGACAAAAGAACTAAGGAACGACCGTTCTCCCCATCAGAACGATCGTTCCCCGACTCCGCATATCACCTACTTCGATCGACCATTGGGAACGATCGTTCTCCACCTAGAACGACCGTTCCCCGTCTTACCTACTCCCCTTCACCTTGGCCTATATAATGAACCCACTCTTGATGCTTCAAAACACACCATCTTCTTCCTCCTCTCTTCTCTAGCTTCTAAACATTGCTCTCTCTTCAGTTTTAAGCTTTATATTTATGCTTTTATCCAGTTCTTGTTAGTTTCTTTTAAGCTTTAATCTTATGCTTTTAATCTTATGCTTTTAATCTTATGCTTTACTTTCAGTTCTTATTTTTCATCTTATTGCTTTAATTAAGTTTTATTAAGTTTTACTTTCAGTTCTTGTTATCTATATTCATACTTTGTTTCAAGTTCTTATTAAGTTATTTTCAGCTTTCATTATCTATTCAAGCTTTTATGATGAACTCTATAATCTCTATGTTGTTTTCTTCTTTAATCATGTCTGAGTAGATCTCTTAGTTAGGTTAAGGTTTGTCAAGGGAATTCATGAGCTTTAGGGTTAAACACAAATAGGCTATTCAAATCAATATCTTCACCTTTGTTGTTCTTATGCTATATCGAATTGATCACTGATTATATGATATTGGGTTTAACTTAGACAGCGAGAGTTTCTAGGTTGCTAGAAAGAACATTGGTGAGCAATTTATTCATTACCTGCGAGAGTAGATGTATTGGAGAATTGTGAACATATTAAACCTATCCTTAATGCTTGTCTACGTTTTCTAGTACCAGCGAGAGTTAGGATTTCTAGGTTGATAGACAAAGATATTGATACCACGAGAGTGGATTGATATTATCTTAGTGTTTGAGTTCTAGATTTATGCTTAATCATTGCCTGAATAGTTGTTTGATCCGTTGCTCTGAATGTCCTACGATATTCCTTGATTTAACGCTTGTTTAATATAATCTTTACAACCGATTTTGCTTTTATTATTGCTATCTACAAAAACCAAAAACATATTTGAATTGTCTTAGCTTTTGATTTAGCTCATTACATCAAAGTGTGAAAACTGGTCTTCGTGGGATCGACCCCTAAATACTACTTCGTATGCTGTGCACTTGCAGTAGGAAAAAAGGGTTTAAAACTCGTGTATCAAGTTTTTGGCGCCGTTGCCGGGGACCAAATATTCACTTTTGGTTTACGGCTGAATTATTAGACTAAGAACTTTACTGAACCGTTTTCTCTTCTTTTTTGTTTTTGTGTTTCAGGTGCATGTCCACAAGGAGCACGAGGAGAAAAAACAACAAAGACCTTCTTAGCTTGACAAACGACGAGCTAGCAAGGATAGAACGAGGAAACAAAAGACGCAACACACCCGTCAAAGAAGCAGAAACGTCTGACACCGCCAACTCAGAGATGGGCGGACAAATAGACATCGAAACTCAGCTGCTACAACTTCAGACAGCCATGGAGCAGCTTCGTTTGCAACAGGAGAGGCAACTCGTTGCACAACCTGCCTTCAGGGACAAAGATGCGGCTCACGCATACTACAAAGATCGATCTGCGATCGTTACCCCGACCATCCAGAGGCAAGATTACGAGATGAAGTCTCAAATGATCGCCCTCGTGAAGCAACACCTGTTCCACGGTCTGCCTGCTGAGATTCCGATGGATCACATCGAGAACTTTGAAGAGATCTGTAGCACAACCAGCTCCAATGGTGTGCCCCCAGATTTTTTGAAGTGCAAGCTTTTCCCTTTCTCTCTTGTGGGAAAAGCATCACAGTGGTTAAAATCTTTACCACCACTCTCTCTACCGACTTGGGCTGATGCAAGATATCCAAGACCGCAGCCTTGAGGAACAAGATCTCCTCATTCGAACAACAGTCCGGTGAATCCTTCAATGAAGCATGGGAGCGGTTTAAGGAGTACAAACGCGAGTGCCCTCACCACGGGTTTAGTGATGAGCAGCTGCTCAGCACCTTCTATGACGGAGTAGACTGGGACTACAGAAACGCCCTGAATGCAGCTAGTAACGGTGACTTCTACACTAAGTCAAAGGAAGGAGCTATGGAGCTGATCGAGAACCTAGCCGCAAGTTCCAGCAACAAAAGCCCGGAGTACGACAGAAAGAAGGTCAACAGTATGGACTCTAAGAAGATTGATGAGCTCGCGGCCATGGTTAACCTTTTGCTAAAAAGAACCAGAAGTCAGTCCACTTTGTGGACGAGAATGGGGAAGCACCTATCGCTCAAGCCTATGAGGAAGAAACCGGGAATGATCAGATGGAGGTGAATTATGTGACGGGAAAAAGTTTCGGGCAGAACCGCGGTTTCAACAACCAAGGCTTCAACACTCATCCAAACCTGTCCTATAGGAGCACCAATGTGGAGAATCCGCAAGATCAAGTTTATCCTAAGCAAGGAAATCAGCCGCAGATGGGTTTTCAGAAGAACTACTCCAACAACTATCAGAACCGGCCATTCGTTCCTAATCAGAACCGTTTCCAAGGAGGGAATCAGCCAAGGCAGCCTTTCACAAACTCGCAGGCTTCATCTTCAGAAACCGGCTCCCAAGACGAGCTGAAGAACATGATGCAGCAGTTGATGGCGAGTCAACAAAAGGTGGCAGCAGAAATTAACTCCAAAGTTGACACTATGTATGCTGATCTTAATGGAAAGTAAGAGGCTGTATGGACCCACATGAAGCAACTGGATGTTCAGATTGCACAAACTGTCGAGTCTATAAAAAGAACACCAGGGACTCTACTTGGAAAAGCTGAAGCACCTAGGAAGGAGTTTGTCAACGCCGTCGAGCTAAGGAGCGGGAAAACATTGAACGCGGAAACAATCGCCGGATCGGAAAAAGGAAAAGAAGCGACAACCGAGCACCCTGGCCCGTCAACCGAGCACATGCTCAGCAAAGAAACTCCAACAACTTCGGCCAGCAATCCAGAAGCAAGGGTATACAAACCCAAGGTCCCATACCCTGTACCACCCAAGAAGTCTCGCAAGATTAGAGGATGCTAAATGCAGAGAGATGCTCAGAGACCTAACCGTGAAGCTGCCTCTCACGGATGCTTTCAGATGATACCGGCTCTCAAACGGTATGTGAAAACTCTAGTCTCCGGAAAGTAGCTGAGGAGAAAACGTGATGGTAGTCTCCAAAGTGCAGTGCTGTTCTGCAGAACAGGTCCTTAAGAAGAGAAGCGATCCGGCAGATTCGTTTTATCAGTCAAGATCGGCCCCATGACATTCGCATGCTCTCTATGCGATCTCGGTTCCAGTGTCAACCTTATGCCATACTCTGTGGCAAAACGGTTAGGGTTCACCAATTTCAAACCCACGCGCATCTCATTGGTCTTCGCAGACAGATCAACAAAGCTTCCGGTGGGTATGTTAGAGGATTTTCATGTGCGGATTGGAGACACACTCATCCCAGCTGATTTCGTGGTTCTAGAGCTTGAAGAAGAACCGAAAGACCCTCTGATTCTTGGCCGGCCATTCTTATGCACAGCTGGTGCAATAATCGATGTACAGATTGGAGTCATTGACCTTCAGCTAGGCGACATGGTAATGTCATTCGAGATGGATAAATTGTTGAAGAAACCGATGATGGATGGACAGACCTTCACTGTGGAAGGCGTGGATGATGTATATGATGAGGAAGCTGAAGAGCTTCTGTGCCCGGGTCCTCTTGAAACCGCCCTAACTCTGGCTGAAAGAGAGCATGGTTTCCTGAGCGAGGATGCCGACAGCTTTGCCAAGATGCTAGATTCCAGCCAAAGAATGGAGCAAATGGTAGCATACACGAGCCTAGATGATGAGGAGAACTCGGTAGAAACAGACGGAGCACCCGCTCCAACCCCACGAGCAACTGCTCCGCCACTTGACCCGATAGACAGCCCTTGGAGCGAATTGAAAGCACCAAAACTGGAGCTCAAACCCTTCCAGCGGGGCTCAGGTACGCATTCCTTGGAACACTCTACATACCCCGTGATTGTGAATGCTGATTTGAATAATGTGGAAGTAGCTTTACTCTTATGCGAACTTAGGAAGTATAGAAAGGCTATAGGGTATTCACTTGATGATATCACTGGAATCTCCCCTGATCTTTGCATGCATAGGATACATCTAGAAAATGAATCAATGAGTTCTATAGAACATCAAGGAGGTTGAATCCGAATCTGAAGATGTTGTTAAAAAGGAGATAATGAAACTTCTAGAAGCCGTGTAATATATGCTATTTCTGATAGTACTTGGGTTAGTCCAGTTCATGTAGTTCCTAAGAAAGGAGGAATCACTGTAATAAAAAATGATAGGAATGAACTGATACCGACTAGGACCATAACCGGCCATAGAATGTGCATAGATTATCGTAAACTGAATGCTGCAACTCGAAAGGATCATTTCCCTTTACCCTTTATTGATCAGATGCTTGAAAGACTTGCTAACCATCCATCCAGACGACCAGGAGATGACAACATTCACATGTCCTTATGGCACATTCGCTTACCGGCGCATGCCATTCGGATTGTGCAATGCTCCGGAAACTTTCCAGCGATGCGTGATGTCCATTTTTCCGACTTGATCGAAGACATAATGGAGGTGTTCATGGATGACTTCTCGGTGTATGGAGACTCTTTCTCTCACTGTTTATCTAATCTATGCAGGGTACTTCAGCGATGTGAGGAAAAACACCTAGTTCTAAATTGGGAGAAGTGTCACTTCATGGTCAGGAATGGGATTGTACTTGGGCATCGCATATCAGAGGATGGCATCGAAGTGGATAAGGCTAAAGTCGAGGTTATGATGAACCTACAACCACCTACTTCTATCAAGGGGATCCGCAGCTTTCTGGGGCATGTAGGCTTCTATCGCAGGTTCATCAAGGATTTTTCAAAGATAGCTAGACCCCTCACGAGGCTGTTATGCAAGGAGGTGAAATTCGAATTTGACAGCAACTGTCTTGAGGCTTTTCATACGATCAAAGGAGCATTGGTCAGCGCACCCATTGTGCAGCCACCAGATTGGAGCCTACCTTTCGAGGTTATGACGGATGCTCCACGTTATCTACTACGCCAGTCGCACATTGGATGATGCTCAGTGCAAATATGCTACGACAGAAAAGGAGCTTCTGGCCGTCGTTTTTGCCTTTGAGAAGTTTCGGTCCTATCTCGTTGGATCAAAGGTTATAGTTCATACTGATCATGCAGCACTCAAGTATCTGCTGACCAAGAAAGACGCTAAGCCGCGGCTACTTAGGTGGATTCTTCTGCTTCAAGAATTCGACCTGGAGATCAAAGACAAGAAGGGGATAGATAATGGAGTTGCCGACCATTTGTCTAGGATGTGGATTGATGAAGAACTCCCACTCAATGACAGCCTCCCTGAAGAACAGGTTTACTCAATCGGAGCATTCCAAATCAAGAAAGCACATGCTCCCACCCAGCGAGCACCTGCTCAGTCCGAATTCTGCAACCAAACCGAAAGCAGCCAACATCCTCAGATTCCTTGGTTTGGTGAGATTGCGAATTACCTAGCTGCTGACGTAGAACCTCACGGTTTTGTGGGCAACAAAAGGAAGAAATTCCTAAAGGATATTCGCCGTTACTTTTGGGATGAGCCATACCTGTACAAGCATTGCCCAGATGGAGTATTCAGACGTTGCATGGCTGAGGAGGAGATACCGGAGATTCTTTTTCACTGTCATGGCTCTTCCTATGCCGGACACTTCGCTACTTTCAAGACGGTCTCCAAGGTTCTGCAAGCTGGATATTGGTGGCCAACAATGTTTAAAGATGCTCAGCGCTTTATCTCTAGATGCGATTCATGCCAGCGACAGGGCAGCATCAGCAAGCGCAATGAGATGCCACAGAACTTCATTCTCGAAGTGGAGGTCTTTGACGTATGGGGGATTGATTTTATGGGACCATTCCCATCTTCTTTTGGGAATGAGTACATACTCGTGGCTGTTGACTATGTGTCTAAATGGGTTGAGGCATTGGCGAGTCCCACGAACGATGCAAGGGTGGTGATCAAGATGTTCAAATCTATCATTTTTCCGAGGTTTGGTGTTCCGAGCGTTGTCATCAGTGATGGAGGCTCTCACTTCATCAACAAGATTTCCGAGAATCTATTACGCAAGAATGGTGTAAAACACAAGGTCACAACGCCTTACCATCCGCAAACGAGTGGGCAAGTTGAGATATCTAACCGAGAAATCAAGAGCATACTTCAGAAGACTGTGAGCACAACTCGGAAAGACTGGGCTTCCAAGCTAGATGACGCTCTATGGGCTTACAGGACCGCCTATAAAACGCCTCTCGGGACCACTCCTTTCCACCTTGTTTACGGCAAAGCCTGTCACCTCCCCGTTGAGCTCGAATTCAAAGCCGCATGGGCTGTCAAGCTGCTCAACTATGACATCAAACCAGCTTCAGAAAGGCGCATGATGCAGCTACACGAGCTCCAGGAGATTAGGCATCTCGCATACGAGAACTCGAAGATTTACAAGGAGCGAACCAAGGCATACCACGACAAGCGCATACTGGCTCGCAACTTCGCTCCCAACGACCAAGTTCTACTCTTCAACTCTCGGCTGAAGCTGTTTCCCGGGAAGTTACGATCAAGATGGTCTGGGCCTTTTGCAATCAAGGAAGTCCGACCTTATGGAGCTGTGGTACTGCTGGACGAAAAGGGGAGAGAATTCGTTGTCAATGGTCAGCGTTTGAAGCCGTACCTCGCTGATTCAACCATCACACAAGGGGAATCCTTTCCTTTAAGCGACCCACCTCAAGCATAATCAACTCTCCACGTCAAGCTTAGCGACGTAAAACAAGCGCTTTCGTGGGAGGCAACCCACCAGGTAACATGTAAATAGCGTGAAGTTTTTTGTTCTTGTTCTATTTACGTTTCTTGTTTTGTTTGAGATTGTTTTTGCAGGCTTTTATTAAGCGTTCGAGAAACCGCTCTGCAGGGACGAAGAGACCGATCGTTCCTAACAAGAACGGTCGTTCTATACGGGAGAACAATCAATCCCAAGGATAGAGAGCAACACCGATGGCTCCCCCAGCGACCACTGAGCTTGTGGTTATTTCTATCACCCTTGTTATATCCATTTTTTTATGACACTTTTATTTTATTTTTACGGTTTTTTCTTTCAGATTTGTTTTAACCGGAACGGTTAAAAACAAGTCTGGGGGAGGGTTTCATTTGTGTACTAACGGTGTGTTTTATGGATGTTTATTTCTTATGTTTTATTTTGGTGTGTTTAAAAAAAAAAAAAATATATTTTATCGAGTCAAAACAGTGTGTGATTTTGTTAAACTTTTTGGAATTGCAACATGTTCGATGTCATTGCCTTACAACTGTTTAGCATTGTTTGAGGATAGTTTGGAAACGCAGAAAAATCCATAACTTGATCATTTAGTGAATTTCTCAAATCATCTGAACTTATCGAATTATTGGAACTTAATATGGACTTAATTTATCTCACTTAGGGGGTTGATAATCATGTATTGGATTTTACATTTGGAGTTTTCTTTGCATCATTTTTACCAATCTTTGCTAACTCCAAATTGCTAGACTTATCCTTAGTCTAGTACCACACCCTTACCATTTCCATGTTGAAACCCACTTATTTTCGTTTACTGTCATTGCATTCATGTGCAAAAACTATGGAGTATACGGACCGACACAACTTTTCTTTAGGATTGTGTCTAGATAGGTGGTCTCTTTCTGATTAAACTCATGGGATGTGTCTAAGTTATCTCTTTTTGAATATATTCATCGAAAATTTTCGTTTCAAAAGAGGATGAACTTTTAAATGGGTAGAAGTTTGTATTCAAGAAATAAGCTTACATCGTTAAAATTCTTTTGATGCAGATCTTAGAGACTAACCGGTTCCTTTCTCCGATATATTTTCAGTAAAAAAAGACAAAAAAAAAAGAGAAAGAGAGAAAAGAAAAAAAAAAAACAGAAGGAACCGGGAAAGTCGTCAAGGTAATATCTTTAAATTTCATGAAACGTTAAAAGAAATCATGTTCTTGTTTGTCACTTGTTAAATAAAGGTAGAAGGATTAGAGTTAAGGAGAGTTGTGTACCTCCTAATTGGTCTGTGTCTCACGGTGATTTTGCATAATGATTTGCATCCGTTTGTACTGCTAAAAGAAACCAAAACACTTGAGCCACCAAATACCAACCTTGATACCTAGACCATAATGTGTTAGATATTCCCTTCGTGAGAGTACACGCATTTGATAATAAATGTTAAATATTGAGTTCTGCTTGATCATGAGATTTTACTTATTTACTATGGTTATGGAGAAGTACAATGAAGTACGGTTTGATCTGAACTTTGCGAATGCGGTTTACGGGCAATTGATTTAGAGTATGGTCCTATAAGTATTACGAGAGTCACACATTTTTCAAACCTCTACTCTTTGTAAAATATCTGGTTTTGCTTGGGGACAAGCAAAGGTTTTAGTTGGGGGGAGTTGATATTATGTGTTTTTAACGTATTTTGATTTGTTTTTAGTATTCTTTTGTTTTGAGTCTTTTTACAGATTCTATGGAGTTCCGAAGGAGTTGGCGTTTACGGACATGTTCGAGTCAAGTTAAGACAGAAAAACGAGAAAAGGACCAAACATAAGGAACGACCGTTCTGAAGAAGAACGATCGTTCTGGTCAAGCAAAGGAACGACCGTTCCTTCCCAGAACGACCATTCCCACACTCACCTACCCTGCCGACAAAAACCGAAGATCGATCGTTCTCCCCCATGTGCCCGTTCCACACTTCACCAACCATGCCGACAAAAACACTACGGAACGATCGTTCTACCCATCAGAACGATCGTTCCACGACAAAAGAACTAAGGAACGACCGTTCTCCCCATCAGAACGATCGTTCCCCGACTCCGCATCTCACCTACTTCGATCGACCATTGGGAAGGATCGTTCTCCACCTAGAACGACCGTTCCCCGTCTTACCTACTCCCCTTCACCTTGGCCTATATAATGAACCCACTCTTGATGCTTCAAAACACACCATCTTCTTCCTCCTCTCTTCTCTAGCTTCTAAACATTGCTCTCTCTTCAGTTTTAAGCTTTATATTTATGCTTTTATCTTGTTCTTGTTAGTTTCTTTTAAGCTTTAATCTTATGCTTTTAATCTTATGCTTTACTTTCAGTTCTTATTTTTCATCTTATTGCTTTAATTAAGTTTTATTAAGTTTTACTTTCAGTTCTTGTTATCTATATTCATACTTTGTTTCAAGTTCTTATTAAGTTATTTTCAGCTTTCATTATCTATTCAAGCTTTTATGATGAACTCTATAATCTCTATGTTGTTTTCTTCTTTAATCATGTCTGAGTAGATCTCTTAGTTAGGTTAAGGTTTGTCAAGGGAATTCATGAGCTTTAGGGTTAAACACAAATAGGCTATTCAAATCAATATCTTCACCTTTGTTGTTCTTAATGCTTATATCGAATTGATCACTTGATTATATGATATTGGGTTTAACTTAGACAGCGAGAGTTTCTAGGTTGCTAGAAAGAACATTGGTGAGCAATTTATTCATTACCTGCGAGAGTAGATGTATTGGAGAATTGTGAACATATTAAACCTATCCTTAATGCTTGTCTACGTTTTCTAGTACCAGCGAGAGTTAGGATTTCTAGGTTGATAGACAAAGATATTGATACCACGAGAGTGGATTGATATTATCTTAGTGTTTGAGTTCTAGATTTATGCTTAATCATTGCCTGAATAGTTGTTTGATCCGTTGCTCTGAATGTCCTACGATATTCCATGATTTAACGCTTGTTTAATATAATATTTACAACCGATTTCGCTTTTATTATTGCTATCTACAAAAACCAAAAACATATTTGAATTGTCTTAGCTTTTGATTTAGCTCATTACATCAAAGTGTGAAAACTGGTCTTCGTGGGATCGACCCCTAAATACTACTTCGTATGCTGTGCACTTGCAGTAGGAAAAAAGGGTTTAAAACTCGTGTATCAATAAGGTAGACATTAAAGTGCTCTTCTGGAACACAAACTTGTATCCCATGCTTTGCGTTCTATCTTTATAAGATGTTTTGCGAAAATAGTTTTGTTAAGAAATCTCATAGGACATTTTTGAGCCCCAAAAATATATTCTAAGCTTTTATAAGGTAGACATTAAAGTGATCTTCTGGAACAC
The DNA here is from genome assembly GCA_010577795.1 of Isatis tinctoria. Taxonomy (NCBI): domain Eukaryota; kingdom Viridiplantae; phylum Streptophyta; class Magnoliopsida; order Brassicales; family Brassicaceae; genus Isatis; species Isatis tinctoria. The sequence continues at coordinate 40,709 of VHIU01000299.1, read as the reverse complement.
AAACTTGTACCCCATGCTTCGCGTTCTATCTTTACAAGACGTTTTGCGAAATCAGTTTTGTTTAGAAATCTCATAGAACATTTTTAACACCAAATATGCTTTCTAAGCTTTTATTAGGTAGATATTAAAGTGCTCTTCTGGAACACAAACTTGTATCCCATGCTTCGCATTCTATCTTTATAAGACGTTTTGCGAAAATAGTTTTGTTTAGAAATCTCATAAGACATCTTTTGAGCCACAAATATGCTTTCTAAGCTTTTATAAGGTACACATTAAAGTGCTCTTTTGGTACTCAAACTTGTATCCCATGCTTCGCGTTCTATCTTTATAAGACGTTTTGCAAAAATAGTTTTGCTATGAAATCTCATAGGACATTTTTAGCCCCAAATATGCTTTCTAAGATTTTATAAGGTAGACATTAAAGTGCTCTTCTGGAACACAAACTTGTACCTCATGCTTCGCGTTCTATCTTTATAAGACGTTTTGCGAAAATAGTTTTGTTAACAAATCTCATAGGACATTTTTGAGCCCCAAATATGCTTTCTAAGCTTGTATAAGGTAGACATTAAAGTGCTCTTCTGGAACACAAACTTGTATCCCATGCTTTGCGTTCTATCTTTATAAGATGTTTTGCGAAAATAGTTTTGTTAAGAAATCTCATAGGACATTTTTGAGCCCCAAAAATATATTCTAAGCTTTTATAAGGTAGACATTACAGTGATCTTCCGGAACACAAACTTGTACCCCATGCTTCGCGTTCTATCATTATATGACGTTTTGCGAAAATAGTTTTGTTAGAAATCTCATAGGTCATTTTTTGAGCCCCAAATATGCTTTCTAAGCTTTTATAAGGTAAACATTAAAGTGCTATTTTGAAACTCAAACTTGTATCCCATGCTTCGCGTTCTATCTTTATAAGACGTTTTGCGAAAATAGTTTTGTTTAGATATCTCATTGGTCATTTTTTTAGCCCCAAATATGTTTTCTAAGCTTTTATAATGTAGATATTAAAGTGCTCTTCTGGAACACAAACTTGTATCCCATGCTTTGCGTTCTATCTTTATAAGACGTTTTGCGAAATCATTTTTTGTTTAGAAATGTCATAGGACATTTTTTAACACCAAATATGCTTTCTAAGCTTTTATAAGGTAGATATTAAAGTGCTCTTCTGGAACACAAACTTGTATCCCATGCTTCATGTTCTATCTTTATAAGACGTTTTGCGAAAATAGTTTTGTTAAGAAATCTCATAGGACATTTTTGAGCCCCAAATATGCTTTCTAAGCTTTTATAAGGTACACATTAAAGTGCTCTTTTGGAACTCAAACTTGTATCCCATGCTTCGCCTTCTATCTTTACAAGACGTTTTGCGAAAATAGTTTTGTTAAGAAATCACATAGGACATTTTTTAGCCCCAAATATGCTTTCTAAGCTCTTATCAGGTAGACATTAAAGTGCTCTTCTGGAACACAAACTTGTACTCCATGCTTCGCGTTCTATCTTTATAAGACGTTTTGCCAAAATAGTTTTGTTAAGAAATCTCATAGGACATTTTTTAGCGCCAAATATGCTTTCTAAGCTTGTATAAGGTAGACATTAAAGTGCTCTTCTGGAACACAAACTTGTATCCCATGCTTCGCCTTCTATCTTTACAAGACGTTTTGCGAAAATAGTTTTGTTAAGAAATCTCATAGGACATTTTTGAGCCCCAAAAATATATTCTAAGCTTTTATAAGGTAGACATTAAAGTGATCTTCTGGAACACAAACTTGTACCCCATGCTTCGCGTTCTATCTTTACAAGACGTTTTGCGAAATCAGTTTTGTTTAGAAATCTCATAGGACATTTTTAACACCAAATATGCTTTCTAAGCTTTTATTAGGTAGATATTAAAGTGCTCTTCTGGAACACAAACTTGTATCCCATGCTTCGGATTCTATCTTTATAAGACGTTTTGCGAAAATAGTTTTGTTTAGAAATCTCATAAGACATCTTTTGAGCCACAAATATGCTTTCTAAGCTTTTATAAGGTACACATTAAAGTGCTCTTTTGGTACTCAAACTTGTATCCCATGCTTCGCGTTCTATCTTTATAAGTCGTTTTGCAAAAATAGTTTTGTTAAGAAATCTCATAGGACATTTTTGAACCCCAAATATGCTTTTTAAGCTTTTATAAGGTAGACATTAAAGTGCTCTTCTGGAACACAAACTTGTACCTCATGCTTCGCGTTCTGTCTTTATAAGACGTTTTGCGAAAATAGATTTGTTAACAAATCTCATAGGACATTTTTGACCCCCAAATATGCTTTCTTAGGTTGTATAAGGTAGACATTAAAGTGCTCTTCTGGAACACAAACTTGTATCCCATGCTTCGCATTCTATCTTTATAAGACGTTTTGCGAAAATAGTTTTGTTAAGAAATCTCATAGGTCATTTTTTGAGCCCCAAATATGCTTTCTAAGCTTTTATAAGGTAAACATTAAAGTGCTATTTTGGAACTCAAACTTGTATCACATGCTTTGCGTTCTATCTTTATAAGACGTTTTGCGAAATCAGTTTTGTTTAGAAATCTCATCGGACATTTTTACCACCAAATATGCTTTCTAAGCTTTTATAAGGTAGATATTAAAGTGCTCTTCTGGAACACAAACTTGTATCCCATGCTTCGCGTTCTATCTTTATAAGACGTTTTTCGAAAATAGTTTAGTTTAGAAATCTCATAAGACAGCTTTTGGCCACAAATATGCTTTCTAAGCTTTTATAAGGTAGACATTAAAGTGCTCTTTTGGAAATCAAACTTGTATCCCATGCTTCGCGTTCTATCTTTATAAGACGTTTTGTGAAATCAGTTTTTGTTTAGAAATCTCATAGGACATTTTTTAACACCAAATATGCTTTCTAAGCTTTTATAAGGTAGATATTAAAGTGCTCTTCTGGAACACAAATTTGTATCCCATGCTTCATGTTCTATCTTTATAAGTTTTGCGAAAATAGTTTTGTTAAGAAATCTCATAGGACATTTTTGAGCCCCAAATATGCTTTCTAAGCTTTTATAAGGTACACATTAAAGTGCTCTTTTGGAATTCAAACTTGTATCCCATGCTTCGCCTTCTATCTTTATAAGACGTTTTGCAAAAATAGTTTTGTTAAGAAATCTCATAGGACATTTTTGAGCCCCAAATATGCTTTCTAAGCTCTTATAAGGTAGACATTAAAGTGCTCTTCTGGAACACAAACTTGTACCCCATGCTTCGCGTTCTATCTTTATAAGACGTTTTGCGAAAATAGTTTTGTTAAGAAATCTCATAGGTCATTTTTTGAGCCCCAAATATGCTTTCTAAGCTTTTATAAGGTAAACATTAAAGTGCTATTTTGGAACTCAAACTTGTATCACATGTTTTGCGTTCTATCTTTATAAGACGTTTTGCGAAATCAGTTTTGTTTAGAAATCTCATCGGACATTTTTACCACCAAATATGCTTTCTAAGCTTTTATAAGGTAGATATTAAAGTGCTCTTCTGGAACACAAACTTGTATCCCATGCTTCGCGTTCTATCTTTATAAGACGTTTTTCGAAAATAGTTTAGTTTAGAAATCTCATAAACAGCTTTTGGCCACAAATATGCTTTCTAAGCTTTATAAGGTAGACATTAAAGTGCTCTTTTGGAAATCAAACTTGTATCTCATGCTTCGCGTTCTATCTTTATAAGACGTTTTGTGAAAGCAGTTTTTGTTTAGTTTAGAATCTCATAGGACATTTTTTAACACCAAATATGCTTTCTAAGCTTTTATAAGGTAGATATTAAAGTGCTCTTCTGGAACACAAACTTGTATCCCATGTTTCATGTTCTATCTTTATAAGACGTTTTGCGAAATAGTTTTGTTAAGAAATCTCATAGGACATTTTTGAGCCCCAATATGCTTTCTAAGCTTTTATAAGGTACACATTAAGTGCTCTTTTGGAATTCAAACTTGTATCCCATGCTTCGCCTTCTATCTTTATAAGACTTTTGCAAAAATAGTATTGTTAAGAAATCTCATAGGACATTTTTGAGCCCCAAATATGCTTTCTAAGCTTTTATAAGGTACACATTAAAGTGCTCTTTTGGAACTCAAACTTGTATCCCATGCTTCGCCTTCTATCTTTACAAGACGTTTTGCGAAAATAGTTTTGTTAAGAAATCTCATAGGACATTTTTTAGCCCCAAATATGCTTTCTAAGCTCTTATCAGGTAGACATTAAAGTGCTCTTCTGGAACACAAACTTGTACCCCATGCTTCGCGTTCTATCTTTATAGACGTTTTGCCAAAATAGTTTTGTTAAGAAATCTCATAGGACATTTTTTAGCGCCAAATATGCTTTCTAAGCTTGTATAAGGTAGACATTAAAGTGCTCTTCTGGAACACAAACTTGTATCCCATGCTTCGCCTTCTATCTTTACAAGACGTTTTGCGAAAATAGTTTTGTTAAGAAATCTCATAGGACATTTTTGAGCCCCAAAAATATATTCTAAGCTTTTATAAGGTAGACATTAAAGTGATATTCTGGAACACAAACTTGTACCCCATGCTTCGCGTTCTATCTTTACAAGACGTTTTGCGAAATCAGTTTTGTTTAGAAATCTCATAGGACATTTTTTAACACCAAATATGCTTTCTAAGCTTTTATTAGGTAGATATTAAAGTGCTCTTCTGGAACACAAACTTGTATCCCATGCTTCGCAATCTATCTTTATAAGACGTTTTGCGAAAATAGTTTTGTTTAGAAATCTCATAAGACATCTTTTGAGCCACAAATATGCTTTCTAAGCTTTTATAAGGTACACATTAAAGTGCTCTTTTGGTACTCAAACTTGTATCCCATGCTTCGCGTTCTATCTTTATAAGTCGTTTTGCAAAAATAGTTTTGTTAAGAAATCTCATAGGACATTTTTGAACCCCAAATATGCTTTCTAAGCTTTTATAAGGTAGACATTAAAGTGCTCTTCTGGAACACAAACTTGTACCTCATGCTTCGCGTTCTGTCTTTATAAGACGTTTTGCAAAAATAGATTTGTTAACAAATCTCATAGGACATTTTTGATCCCCAAATATGCTTTCTTAGGTTGTATAAGGTAGACATTAAAGTGCTCTTCTGGAACACAAACTTGTATCCCATGCTTCGCATTCTATCTTTATAAGACGTTTTGCAAAAATAGTTTTGTTAAGAAATCTCATAGGTCATTTTTTTAGCCCCAAATATGCTTTCTAAGCTTTTATAAGGTAAACATTAAAGTGCTATTTTGGAACTCAAACTTGTATCACATGCTTTGCGTTCTATCTTTATAAGACGTTTTGCTAAATCAGTTTTGTTTAGAAATCTCATCGGACATTTTTACCACCAATATGCTTTCTAAGCTTTTATAAGGTAATATTAAAGTGCTCTTCTGGAACACAAACTTGTATCCCATGCTTCGCGTTCTATCTTTATAAGACGTTTTTCGAAAATAGTTTAGTTTAGAAATCTCATAAGACAGCTTTTGGCCACAAGTATGCTTTCTAAGCTTTTATAAGGTAGACATTAAAGTGCTCTTTTGGAAATCAAACTTGTATCCCATGCTTCGCGTTCTATCTTTATAAGACGTTTTGCGAAATCAGTTTTTGTTTAGAAATCTCATAGGACATTTTTTAACACCAAATATGCTTTCTAAGCTTTTATAAGGTAGATATTAAAGTGCTCTTCTGGAACACAAACTTGTATCCCATGCTTCATGTTCTATCTTTATAAGACGTTTTGCGAAAATAGTTTTGTTAAGAAATCTCATAGGACATTTTTGAGCCCCAAATATGCTTTCTAAGCTTTTATAAGGTACACATTAAAGTGCTCTTTTGGAACTCAAACTTGTATCCCATGCTTCGCCTTCTATCTTTATAAGACGTTTTGCAAAAATAGTTTTGTTAAGAAATCTCATAGGACATTTTTGAGCCCCAAATATGCTTTCTAAGCTCTTATAAGGTAGACATTAAAGTGCTCTTCTGGAACACAAACTTGTACCCCATGCTTCGCGTTCTATCTTTATAAGACGTTTTGCGAAAATAGTTTTGTTAAGAAATCTCATAGGTCATTTTTTGAGCCCCAAATATGCTTTCTAAGCTTTTATAAGGTAAACATTAAAGTGCTATTTTGGAACTCAAACTTGTATCACATGCTTTGCGTTCTATCTTTATAAGACGTTTTGCGAAATCAGTTTTGTTTAGAAATCTCATCGGACATTTTTACCACCAAATATGCTTTCTAAGCTTTTATAAGGTAGATATTAAAGTGCTCTTCTGGAACACAAACTTGTATCCCATGCTTCGCGTTCTATCTTTATAAGACGTTTTTCGAAAATAGTTTAGTTTAGAAATCTCATAAGACAGCTTTTGGCCACAAATATGCTTTCTAAGCTTTTATAAGGTAGACATTAAAGTGCTCTTTTGGAAATCAAACTTGTATCTCATGCTTCGCGTTCTATCTTTATAAGACGTTTTGTGAAAGCAGTTTTTGTTTAGAAATCTCATAGGACATTTTTTAACACCAAATATGCTTTCTAAGCTTTTATAAAGTAGATATTAAAGTGCTCTTCTGGAACACAAACTTGTATCCCATGCTTCATGTTCTATCTTTATAAGACGTTTTGCGAAAATAGTTTTGTTAAGAAATCTCATAGGACATTTTTGAGCCCCGAATATGCTTTCTAAGCTTTTATAAGGTACACATTAAAGAGCTCTTTTGGAATTCAAACTTGTATCCCATGCTTCGCCTTCTATCTTTATAAGACGTTTTGCAAAAATAGTTTTGTTAAGAAATCTCATAGGACATTTTTGAGCCCCAAATATGCTTTCTAAGCTTTTATAAGGTACACATTAAAGTGCTCTTTTGGAACTCAAACTTGTATCCCATGCTTCGCCTTCTATCTTTACAAGACGTTTTGCGAAAATAGTTTTGTTAAGAAATCTCATAGGTCATTTTTTGAGCCCCAAATATGCTTTCTAAGCTTTTATATGGTAAACATTAAAGTGCTATTTTGGAACTCAAACTTGTATCACATGCTTTGCGTTCTATCTTTATAAGACGTTTTGCGAAATCAGTTTTGTTTAGAAATCTCATCGGACATTTTTACCACCAAATATGCTTTCTAAGCTTTTATAAGGTAGATATTAAAGTGCTCTTCTGGAACACAAACTTGTATCCCATGCTTCACGTTCTATCTTTATAAGACGTTTTTCGAAAATAGTTTAGTTTAGAAATCTCATAAGACAGCTTTTGGCCACAAATATGCTTTCTAAGCTTTTATAAGGTAGACATTAAAGTGCTCTTTTGGAAATCAAACTTGTATCTCATGCTTCGCGTTCTATCTTTATAAGACGTTTTGTGAAAGCAGTTTTTGTTTAGAAATCTCATAGGACATTTTTTAACACCAAATATGCTTTCTAAGCTTTTATAAGGTAGATATTAAAGTGCTCTTCTGGAACACAAACTTGTATCCCATGCTTCATGTTCTATCTTTATAAGACGTTTTGCGAAAATAGTTTTGTTAAGAAATCTCATAGGACATTTTTGAGCCCCAAATATGCTTTCTAAGCTTTTATAAGGTACACATTAAAGAGCTCTTTTGGAATTCAAACTTGTATCCCATGCTTCGCCTTCTATCTTTATAAGACGTTTTGCAAAAATAGTTTTGTTAAGAAATCTCATAGGACATTTTTGAGCCCCAAATATGCTTTCTAAGCTTTTATAAGGTACACATTAAAGTGCTCTTTTGGAACTCAAACTTGTATCCCATGCTTCGCCTTCTATCTTTACAAGACGTTTTGCGAAAATAGTTTTGTTAAGAAATCTCATAGGACATTTTTTAGCCCCAAATATGCTTTCTAAGCTCTTATCAGGTAGACATTAAAGTGCTCTTCTGGAACACAAACTTGTACCCCATGCTTCGCGTTCTATCTTTATAAGACGTTTTGCCAAAATAGTTTTGTTAAGAAATCTCATAGGACATTTTTTAGCGCCAAATATGCTTTCTAAGCTTGTATAAGGTAGACATTAAAGTGCTCTTCTGGAACACAAACTTGTATCCCATGCTTCGCCTTCTATCTTTACAAGACGTTTTGCGAAAATAGTTTTGTTAAGAAATCTCATAGGACATTTTTTAGCCCCAAAAATATATTCTAAGCTTTTATAAGGTAGACATTAAAGTGATCTTCTGGAACACAAACTTGTACCCCATGCTTCGCGTTCTATCTTTACAAGACGTTTTGCGAAATCAGTTTTGTTTAGAAATCTCATAGGACATTTTTTAACACCAAATATGCTTTCTAAGCTTTTATTAGGTAGATATTAAAGTGCTCTTCTGGAACACAAACTTGTATCCCATGCTTCGCATTCTATCTTTATAAGACGTTTTGCGAAAATAGTTTTGTTTAGAAATCTCATAAGACATCTTTTGAGCCACAAATATGCTTTCTAAGCTTTTATAAGGTACACATTAAAGTGCTCTTTTGGTACTCAAACTTGTATCCCATGCTTCGCGTTCTATCTTTATAAGACGTTTTGCAAAAATAGTTTTGTTAAGAAATCTCATAGGACATTTTTGAACCCCAAATATGCTTTCTAAGCTTTTATAAGGTAGACATTAAAGTGCTCTTCTGGAACACAAACTTGTACCTCATGCTTCGCGTTCTGTCTTTATAAGACGTTTTGCGAAAATAGTTTTGTTAACAAATCTCATAGGACATTTTTGAGCCCCAAATATGCTTTCTAAGCTTTTATAAGGTAGACATTAAAGTGCTCTTCTAGAACACAAACTTGTACCCCATGCTTCGCGTTCAATCTTTATAAGTCGTTTTGCGAAAATAGTTTTGTTTAGAAATCTCATAGGTCATTTTTTTGAGCCCCAAATATGCTTTCTAAGCTTTTATAAGGTACACATTAAAGTGCTCTTGTGGAACATAAACTTGTATCCCATGCTTCGCATTCTATCTTTATAAGACGTTTTGCGAAAATAGTTTTGTTTAGAAATCTCATTACACATCTTTTGAGCCACAAATATGCTTTCTAAGCTTTTATAAGGTACACATTAAAGTGCTCTTTTGGTACTCAAACTTGTATCCCATGCTTCGCGTTCTATCTTTATAAGTCGTTTTGCAAAAATAGTTTTGTTAAGAAATCTCATAGGACATTTTTGAACCCCAAATATGCTTTCTAAGCTTTTATAAGGTAGACATTAAAGTGCTCTTCTGGAACACAAACTTGTACCTCATGCTTCGCGTTCTGTCTTTATAAGACGTTTTGCGAAAATAGTTTTGTTAACAAATCTCATAGGACATTTTTGAGCCCCAAATATGCTTTCTTAGGTTGTATAAGGTAGACATTAAAGTGCTCTTCTGGAACACAAACTTGTATCCCATGCTTCGCATTCTATCTTTATAAGACGATTTGCGAAAATAGTTTTGATAAGAAATCTCATAGGTCATTTTTTGAGCCCCAAATATGCTTTCTAAGCTTTTATAAGGTAAACATTAAAGTGCTATTTTGGAACTCAAACTTGTATCACATGCTTTGCGTTCTATCTTTATAAGATGTTTTGCGAAATCAGTTTTGTTTAGAAATCTCATCGGACATTTTTACCACCAAATATGCTTTCTAAGCTTTTATAAGGTAGATATTAAAGTGCTCTTCTGGAACACAAACTTGTATCCCATGCTTCGCGTTCTATCTTTATAAGACGTTTTTCGAAAATAGTTTAGTTTAGAAATATCATAAGACAGCTTTTGGCCACAAATATGCTTTCTAAGCTTTTTTAAGGTAGACATTAAAGTGCTCTTTTGGAAATCAAACTTGTATCCCATGCTTAATGTTCTATCTTTATAAGACGTTTTGCGAAAATAGTTTTGTTAAGAAATCTCATAGGACATTTTTGAGCCCCAAATATGCTTTCTAAGCTTTTATAAGGTACACATTAAAGTGCTCTTTTGGAATTCAAACTTGTATCCCATGCTTCGCCTTCTATCTTTATAAGACGTTTTGCAAAAATAGTTTTGTTAAGAAATCTCATAGGACATTTTTGAGCCCCAAATATGCTTTCTAAGCTCTTATAAGGTAGACATTAAAGTGCTCTTCTGGAACACAAACTTGTACCCCATGCTTCGCGTTCTATCTTTATAAGACGTTTTGCGAAAATAGTTTTGTTAAGAAATCTCATAGGACATTTTTAGCCCCAAATATGCTTTCTAAGCTTGTATAAGGTAGACATTAAAGTGCTCTTCTGGAACACAAACATGTATCCCATGCTTTGCGTTCTATTTTTTTAAAATGTTTTGCGAAAATAGTTTTGTTAAGAAATCTCATAGGACATTTTTGAGCCCCAAAAATATATTCTAAGCTTTTATAAGGTAGACATTAAAGTGATCTTCTGGAACACAAACTTGTACCCCATGCTTCGCGTTCTATCTTTGCAAGATGTTTTGCGAAATCAGTTTTGTTTAGAAATCTCATAGGACATTTTTTAACACCAAATATGCTTTCTAAGCTTTTATTAGGTAGATATTAAAGTGCTCTTCTGGAACACAAACTTGTATCCCATGCTTCGCATTCTATCTTTATAAGACGTTTTGCGAAAATAGTTTTGTTTAGAAATCTCATAAGACATCTTTTGAGCCACAAATATGCTTTCTAAGCTTTTATAAGGTACGCATTAAAGTACTCTTTTGGTACTCAAACTTGTATCCCATGCTTCGCGTTCTATCTTTATAAGTCGTTTTGCAAAAATAGTTTGTTAAGAAATCTCATAGGACATTTTTGAGCCCCAAATATGTTTTCTAAGCTTTTATAAGGTAGACATTAAAGTGCTCTTCTGGAACACAAACTTGTACCTCATGCTTCGCGTTCTTTCTTTATAAGACGTTTTGCGAAAATAGTTTTGTTAACAAATCTCATAGGACATTATTGAGCCCCAAATAGGCTTTCTAAGCTTGTATAAGGTAGACATTAAAGTGCTCTTCTGGAACACAAACTTGTATCCCATGCTTTGTGTTCTATCTTCATAAGATGTTTTGCGAAAATAGTTTTGTTAAGAAATCTCATAGGACATTTTTGAGCCCCAAAAATATATTCTAAGCTTTAATAAGGTAGACCTTACAGTGATCTTCTGGAACACAAACTTGTACCCCATGCTTCGCGTTCTATCTTTATATGACGTTTTGCGAAAATAGATTTGTTTAGAAATCTCATATGTCATTTTTTGAGCCCCAAATATGCTTTCTAAGCTTTTATAAGGTAAACATTAAAGTGCTATTTTGGAACTCAAACTTATATCACATGCTTTGCGTTCTATCTTTATAAGACGTTTTGCGAAATCAGTTTTGTTTAGAAATCTCATCGGACATTTTTCAACACCAAATATGCTTTCTAAGCTTTTATAAGGTAGATATTAAAGTGCTCTTCAGGAACACAAACTTGTATCCCATGCTTCGCGTTCTATCTTTATAAGACGTTTTGCGAAAATAGTTTCGTTTAGAAATCTCATAAGACATCTTTTGAGCCACAAATATGCTTTCTAAGCTTTTATAAGGTAGACATTAAAGTGCTCTTTTGGAACTCAAACTTGTATCTCATGCTTCGCGTTCTATCTTTATAAGACGTTTTGCGAAATCAGTTTTTGTTTAGAAATATCATAGGACATTTTTTAACACCAAATATGCTTTCTAAGCTTTTATAAGGTAGATATTAAAGTGCTCTTCTGAAACACAAACTTGTATCCCATGCTTCATGTTCTATCTTTATAAGACGTTTTGCGAAAATAGTTTTGTTAAGAAATCTCATAGGACATTTTTGAGCCCCAAATATGATTTCTAAGCTTTTATAAGGTACACATTAAAGTGCACTTTTGGAACTCAAACTTGTATCTCATGCTTCGCCTTCTATCTTTATAAGACGTTTTGCAAAAATAGTTTTGTTAAGAAATCTCATAGGACATTTTTGAGCCCCAAATATGCTTTCTAAGCTCTTATAATGTAGACATTAAAGTGCTCTTCTGGAACACAAACTTGTACCCCATGCTTCGCGTTCTATCTTTATAAGACGTTTTGCGAAAATAGTTTTGTTAAGAAATCTCATAGGACATTTTTTAGCTCCAAATATGCTTTCTAAGCTTGTATAAGGTAGACATTAAAGTGCTCTTCTGGAACACAAACTTGTATCCCATGCTTTGCGTTCTATTTTTTAGATGTTTTTGCGAAAATAGTTTTGTTAAGAAATCTCATAGGACATTTTTGAGCCCCAAATATGCTTTCTAAGCTTTTATAAGGTAAACATTAAAATGCTATTTTGGAACTCAAACTTGTATCCCATGCTTCGCGTTCTATCTTTGTAAGACGTTTTGCGAAAATAGTTTTGTTTAGATATCTCATAGGTCATTTTTTGAGCCCCAAATATGTTTTCTAAGCTTTTATAATGTAGATATTAAAGTGCTCTTCTGGAACAAATACTTGTACCCCATGCTTCGCGTTCTATCTTTACAAGACGTTTTGCGAAAATAGTTTTGTTTAGATATCTCATAGGTCATTTTTTGAGCCCCAAATATGCTTTCTAAGCTTTTATAAGGTAAGCATTAAAGTGCTCTTTTGGAACTCAAACTTGTATCCCATGCTTCGCGTTCTATCTTTATAAGACGTTTTGCGAAATCAGTTTTGTTTCGAAATCTCATAGGACATTTTTTAACACCAAATATGCTTTCTAAGCTTTTATAAGGTAGATATTAAAGTGCTCTTCGGGAACACAAACTTGTATCCCATGCTTCGCGTTCTATCTTTATAAGACGTTTTGCGAAAATAGTTTTGTTAAGAAATCTCATAGGACATTTTTTAGCTCCAAATATGCTTTCTAAGCTTGTATAAGGTAGACATTAAAGTGCTCTTCTGGAACACAAACTTGTATCCCATGCTTTGCGTTCTATTTTTTAAGATGTTTTGCGAAAATAGTTTTGTTAAGAAATCTCATAGGACATTTTTGAGCCCCAAATATGCTTTCTAAGCTTTTATAAGGTAAACATTAAAATGCTATTTTGGAACTCAAACTTGTATCCCATGCTTCGCGTTCTATCTTTGTAAGACGTTTTGCGAAAATAGTTTTGTTTAGATATCTCATAGGTCATTTTTTGAGCCCCAAATATGTTTTCTAAGCTTTTATAATGTAGATATTAAAGTGCTCTTCTGGAACAAATACTTGTACCCCATGCTTCGCGTTCTATCTTTACAAGACGTTTTGCGAAAATAGTTTTGTTTAGATATCTCATAGGTCATTTTTTGAGCCCCAAATATGCTTTCTAAGCTTTTATAAGGTAAGCATTAAAGTGCTCTTTTGGAACTCAAACTTGTATCCCATGCTTCGCGTTCTATCTTTATAAGACGTTTTGCGAAATCAGTTTTGTTTCGAAATCTCATAGGACATTTTTTAACACCAAATATGCTTTCTAAGCTTTTATAAGGTAGATATTAAAGTGCTCTTCGGGAACACAAACTTGTATCCCATGCTTCGCGTTCTATCTTTATAAGACGTTTTGCGAAAATAGTTTTGTTTAGAAATCTCATAAGACATCTTTTGAGCCACAAATATGCTTTCTAAGCTTTCATAAGGTACACATTAAAGTGCTCTTTTGGAACTCAAACTTGTATCCCATGCTTCGCGTTCTATCTTTATAAGACGTTTTGGGAAATCAGTTTTTGTTTAGAAATCTCATAGGACATTTTTTAACACCAAATATGCTTTCTAAGCTTTTATAAGGTAAATATTAAAGTGCTCTTCTGGATAACAAACTTGTGTGAGAGCCGAAACTCACACTGTCAAAACTTATATTTAATGGTGGCTCGAAAATTCTATTTGTAAAGAACTAAAGGACCGAAAATGCAAAAGAGAGATTTTTATTGATATTTTCCGAAAGTACAAGGGAAATTAGCAAAAGCTGAATAGTCTTGAATTGCTAAAACTCCTAATACTCGGATCTGGGATGGATTTAACCCTTACATGAGCGTACATATATATACTGACAATCCTAGGAGGCTAAGACTTCAGATTTCCGATGTGGGACTTTGTCCTTCCTTCCCAGCCGCCGACCTAAGCTTTTTGGGCCCGATATCCGGCCCGAGAGTCTTCCGTGATCCGTCTGCGCATCCTGACCCAAATCTGGCCCGCCTGTGAATAGTAAACCGATGAATAGTAATCCGATGAATAGTAATCCGAATCTCGGTTTAGGCTCAATTCAATTTTTCGGTTAACTTTGTCTCGGGATGAATAGTGTTTTTCAACGGTTTTTCCCGCGTGAACAGTGTTCCGAGCGTTTTACGACATTTGAGATTTGAACCGCCCGTTTTTTGTTTGAACTTCCAGCCGCCGGTTTCGGTATTGATGGCCAGCCGCCGGTTCCTTTGGCTTGTGTGCTTCAGCGACTGGTCCACGGACGGCTGGACGTTCGTCACGGTCTTACGGGGAATGTTTATGGACGTCTTTGGAGTCAGAACATGCAAATGGATGATCTTCGGGCTGGTCCGGGCATGACGGTCGGTCGACTGGACGATGTTCGGATAATGAGTCTTGACTTGAGAAATGATCGTGGGCATATGATGAAGACCCGGCGGCTGGCACTCATCCCAGCCGCCGGCCTTGGACGAAGAAGACCCGGCGGCTGGCACTCATCCCAGCCGCTGGCCTTGGTAGAGTGAAGACCCGGCGGCTGGCCTTATCCCAGCCGCCGGTTGATGGACCAAGACGACTCGGCGGCTGGCCTTATCCCAGCCGCCGGCCGCGGCATGATGAAGACCCAGCGGCTGGCCTTATCCCAGCCGCCGGTTGATGGACCAAGACGACCCGGCGGCTGGCCTTATCCCAGCCGCCGGCCGTGGCATGATGAAGACCCGGCGGCTGGCACTCATCCCAGCAGTCGGCCTTGGACAAAGAAGACCCGGCGGCTGGCACTCATCCCAGCCGCCGGTTCGTGTCTTGGACGGGTCGTGGGCAGTTTGCCTTAGCTCGTTCGTTCCATGTTCGGGATTTCATCTCGACCTTGACTTCTCGTTCCGTCAATCTTTCGACCCCAACAGTTAGCCCCCCAGCTCTTTGCTTCCGTGGTTTGGAACAAGGAGCTCCGAGCTGAGAGTTTTATAGGGATTGACTGAAACGGGACGACAATGAGTTTTTCCGTTCGTCCGTTCGTCCGCTTCTCTTTAATGTCTTGTCAGAGCATAGTTCACCATGGAAGTTCGTGCCATGTTTGCTATATCAAAGGAGTGGCTTCATTCATTTTTTCTTCACACTCGCTTCTTTTTTCAAGCTTTCTTCTTCAAGTTTCTCCTGTGAAAATTTTTCTTTAGCGATGGCTGGTGAAGGAGGTTCCCCTTTCGAACTCAACTTCGATACAATCATGAACGATCCGTTTGAGTTTGATTTTATGTCCGCAGAGCAGGATGCGGTACTTGTGGAAGATCTATTGGCGGCTGGGGAAAATGCCATTCCACAAGCAGTGTACGGTCCCGAAGGTGTTCCTCAGTGGGCGGCTGGTCCGAGCAATGCTCAAGGAACGCTCGGTTTTGCTAATGTTCCTCGATGGGAGCCCGGAACGGCGGCTGGGAATGAGGACATGCCCGAGACGGTGGCTGGGAATGAGAGCATTCCCGTGACGGCGGCTGGGAATGAGACCAGACCCGAGCCGGCGGCCGGGAGTTCGACGAGTATGGCGTCTGGTTCGAAGAGGGCGGCTGGCTCTAAGAACGCTTCCAAGAGGGCGGCTGGCATAGTAGCCGTATCAAGATGGGCGCTCGGCTCTGGAGGTGTCTTAGAGAGGGCGTCCGGTTCCTCTCGAGTCGAAATTGAAGGCGTTGCGCCGAGGACGAGTATAGTACGTGGTGTTTGGACTCCTCCTCAACATGTTGAGGACAACGGCGGATGGCGTGCATGGCCGTCCCGAGCTCTGGTCCCCTCCAAATATCGTCGTACTTGTCCAGAGACGGGTGATAGTCCGGCCATATCCGGGGAAGAAGTCAGGTCGGATCACCCGGAAGTGCCTATCTTTGTGCATCCGGACGTGAAGTTCGAATGTCGCTCTCCCGGAGAAGCTAAAGCCTATTGGGGTGAGGATATTTTTGCTTGGCGGTTTAAGAAGCCTGGACCGTCTACGAGTTACAGATCGATATCCGAGGGATTCAAGCATGGTCCTACTTTGAGCGATCGGGATTCACTAGCCGAGCTCAGATACGACTTCCGGATTTTGGACAAGATTAAGTTCCGTCTCCCGAAAGATGGGGATAGGATGAACAAGGCGCCAGAGGGCTATTTCGCCATGTACGAGTTGATGTTTTACGAAGCTTTCCTCTGGTTCCCGATCCCAGGAGCCATCTTCGAATTTCTCGAGCTATATGGGGTTGCGATCTCTCAACTTACCCCATCTGCTATAAGGATTTTGATGGGACTTGTGGTCCGTTGCGCCGAATGCGGGATCGAGTTGGAGGGTGATCTTATACGGAATTTCTTTTCGTTGAGGAAGGTTTCCAAGTCGGATTTCTTCTGCTCGGTCAATGTTCGGAAGAACGTGAAGCGTTTCTACACCGGGCTTCGACAGCATTGCAAAGCTTCGCGGCACGAGTTTTTCTATGTGAAATGCAGCCCGCTCATGGTTGGTTCCGATTTCGGCGGCTCTGTTAGGACCGAGTGGAGTCTGCCACGTAAGCGTATCGTCTTTTTGTGAATTTTTTTTTTATAAGTACTCCTTACTCCTTTGCTTCATTCTTCATAACTTCATTTCTCACAACTTTTCATCTTTTTCTTCTTTCTCTAGTTCGAGATCCCTTTGCTCCTAGAGTTTCTGAGTTCGAGGATATCGTTGTAGAAGTTAACAAGAAGAAGATCGATTGGGAGTGTCCTGATCTCTGGCGCCGCTTCCTGGACGCGAAAGATATTTTAGAAGGCTCCGAAAGGCCCCGACTTTATTGATCCGATGGCGACGTACCCCGATATGGAGGGTGTTTGGAAGTACCGCCAGCAGAAGTATGGCGAGGCTGGACCGTCCGGAGAGGCGGCTGAGTTTGATCCGGCGTCCGGGTTTGTTCTCCCGCCCGGGCCTGATTTTCATGGCGTGCCCGAAGAACAGATTGCTGCTCCTCAGGGTTCGGCTTGCGCCGTCGTTGTGGATAAAGGGAAGGGAGCTTCCAACAGCCCGGACCGTTCGAGGAAGGGCAAAGTGGATCGGATGGCCGAGGCGTCTGATCATGGTCTTCTCTTCGATGCTCGCAAGGCGGCGGGAGGCGATCCAGCTGAGTCCGTGAAGGTTGTGGATTACTTTGGAGCATTGGCTCCTGATTCGGCTGTGCCGTTTGATCGTTCAGCGGCTTACGGAGATCTGTCCTCCGGCCTTGTGATGGTAATTTTTTTCTTCCTTTGGATTTGTTTTGACGTAGTTTGGTCTTTGCTGATATCGCTTTTCTTTGATTCAGGTCGCCACCCGAGCTCATGCAACCCAGGTTGCCTTGGATGCTTCGGAGAAACAGTCCCGGAAGAAGGACAAGAAGATCAAGGCCCTGGAAGTCAAGCTTCGGAATGTGGAGAGGAGATCTCAGAAAGAGCTCAAGAAGGCGCTTGCGGAGGCTGAGCGGAAGATGAATCTGGCGCTTAAGCAAAGCCGCTGGGAGTTGGTAGAGAAGTACCGTCTCCGAATCGAGGGTGCTAAAGCTGCCTTTGCACAGATGCGTCAGGCGAAGTATGGCGAGACTGCCTTGACTGAGGTCAGCTCGAACCTTGATCTAGTCCGGGACATTAAGTCCGGGAAGTCCAAGGTCAAGGAGGAGGAAGGAAAGCTGGAGGCTTCGTTGCAACCGCTAGAAGGAGGAGGCTGGGTTGGCTCCTACAATCGAGCTGCTGCCGTCCTTGACAGCTACTTGGTTTGCTCTCCGGTTTCTCCGTGCCAGTCTCTGGAGGCCGAGGCTTTGGAGGCCGAGGCTTTGGATTACGCTGCTCCTACTCCTCTTGTCGAGTATGATTAGGCTTTGGCCTTTGTATCTTGCATTTTCCGCTTTGGTTGTGTTTGGGTCTTTTGACCCTTTTTATTGTATTTGTTTGTTAATTAAACTTGGTCACTTATATCTCCTTTCATGGAGATTTATTATCTATCTGCTTTTGCCTTCAGTTGTTATGGACTTCCTTGCTTGCTTTGCTTTTATAGTCTTGATAAAGGAGAAGGTGGGCGGCCGGTATGTTTCTCTTCTGAGAGGGCGGCTGGCCCATTTTGTAGAGTGAAGGGCGGCTGGCCCGTTGTCCGGGCGGCTGGCCCATTTTTCGGAATGAAGGGCGGCTGGCCCGTCTCTCTACGGAGGACGGGCGGCTGGCCCGTTTTGTAGAGTGAAGGGCGGCTGGCCCGTTGTCCGGGCAGCTGGCTCATTTTGCGGAATGAAGGGCGGCTGGCCCGTCTCTCTACGGAGGACGGGCGGCTGGCCCGTTTTGTAGAGTGAAGGGCGGCTGGCCCGTTGTCCGGGCGGCTGGCCCATTTTGCGGAATGAAGGGCGGCTGGCCCGTCTCTCTACGGAGGACGGGCGGCTGGCCCGTCTCTCTACGGAGGACGGGCGGCTGGCCCGTCTCTCTACGGAGGACGGGCGGCTGGCCCGTCTCTCTACGGAGGACGGGCGCCTGGCCCGTTTTGTTGAGTGAAGGGCGGCTGGCCCGTCTCTCTACGGAGGACGGGCGGCTGGCCCGTTTTGTAGAGTGAAGGGCGGCTGGTCCGTCTCTTCTACGGAGGACGGGCGGCTGGCCCGTTTTGGAATTGATTGGCGTTGCGTCGGAGTGTTATCCCGGACACTCGAACTTTGGACCAGGTCATCTCTGCGAATATTTCCTGGGTTTAATGCAGTTTTTTGTTCTCGCAGGGGATCAAGCTTGTTCATATCCCTCTTGCGACTGAACGCTTTTATGATCTCGCAACAGAGCCGGTTTGATACTGCATTCTCGAGATGTTCCAGCTGGCCCGGGTTTGTTCTCCCGCCCGAGCCTGATTTTCATGGCGTGCCCGAAGAACAGATTGCTGCTCCTCAGGGTTCGGCTTGCGCCGTCGTTGTGGGTAAAGGGAAGGGAGCTTCCAACAGCCCGGACCGTTCGAGGAAGGGCAAAGTGGATCAGATGGCCGAGGCGTCTGATCATGGTCTTCTCTTCGATGCTCGCAAGGCGGCGGGAGGCGATCCAGCTGAGTCCGTGAAGGTTGTGGATTACTTTGGAGCATTGGCTCCTGATTCGGCTGTGCCGTTTGATCGTTCAGCGGCTTACGGAGATCTGTCCTCCGGCCTTGTGATGGTAATTTTTTTCTTCCTTTGGATTTGTTTTGACGTAGTTTGGTCTTTGCTGATATCGCTTTTCTTTGATTCAGGTCGCCACCCGAGCTCATGCAACCCAGGTTGCCTTGGAAGCTTCGGAGAAACAGTCCCGGAAGAAGGACAAGAAGATCAAGGCTCTGGAAGTCAAGCTTCGGAATGTGGAGAGGAGATCTCAGAAAGAGCTCAAGAAGGCGCTTGCGGAGGCTGAGCGGAAGATGAATCTGGCGCTTAAGCAAAGCCGCTGGGAGTTGGTAGAGAAGTACCGTCTCCGAATCGAGGGTGCTAAAGCTGCCCTTGCACCGATGCGTCAGGCGAAGTATGGCGAGACTGCCTTGACTGAGGTCAGCTCGAACCTTGATCTAGTCCGGGACATTAAGTCCGGGAAGTCCAAGGTCGAGGAGGAGGAAGGAAAGCTGGAGGCTTCGTTGCAACCGCTCGAAGGAGGAGGCTGGGTTGGCTCCTACAATCGAGCTACTGCCGTCCTTGACAGCTACTTGGTTTGCTCTCCGGTTTCTCCGTGCCAGTCTCCGGAGGCCGAGGCTTTGGATTACGCTGCTCCTACTCCTCTTGTCGAGTATGATTAGGCTTTGGCCTTTGTATCTTGCATTTTCTGCTTTGGTTGTGTTTGGGTCTTTTGACCCTTTTTATTGTATTTGCTTTGTTAATTAACTTGGTCACTTATATCTCCTTTCATGGAGATTTATTATCTATCTGCTTTTGCCTTCAGTTGTTATGGACTTCCTTGCTTGCTTTGCTTTTATAGTCTTGATAAAGGAGAAGGTGGGCGGCCGGTATGTTTCTCTTCCGAGAGGGCGGCTGGCCCATTTTGTAGAGTGAAGGGCGGCTGGCCCGTTGTCCGGGCGGCTGGCCCAT
Source organism: Isatis tinctoria (assembly GCA_010577795.1). NCBI lineage: Eukaryota > Viridiplantae > Streptophyta > Magnoliopsida > Brassicales > Brassicaceae > Isatis > Isatis tinctoria. The sequence continues at coordinate 20,477 of VHIU01000299.1, read as the reverse complement.
TTTTCGGAATGAAGGGCGGCTGGCCCGTCTCTCTACGGAGGACGGGCGGCTGGCCCGTTTTGTAGAGTGAAGGGCGGCTGGCCCGTTGTCCGGGCAGCTGGCTCATTTTGCGGAATGAAGGGCGGCTGGCCCATCTCTCTACGGAGGACGGGCGGCTGGCCCGTTGTCCGGGCGGCTGGCCCATTTTGCGGAATGAAGGGCGGCTGGCCCGTCTCTCTACGGAGGACGGGCTCCTGGCCCGTCTCTCTACGGAGGACGGGCGCCTGGCCCGTTTTGTTGAGTGAAGGGCGGCTGGCCCGTCTCTCTACGGAGGACGGGCGGCTGGCCCGTTTTGTAGAGTGAAGGGCGGCTGGTCCGTCTCTCTACGGAGGACGGGCGGCTGGCCCGTTTTGGAATTGATTGGCGTTGCGTCGGAGTGTTATCCCGGACACTCGAACTTTGGACCAGGTCATCTCTGCGAATATTTCCTGGGTTTAATGCAGTTTTTTGTTCTCGCAGGGGATCAAGCTTGTTCATATCCCTCTTGCGACTGAACGCTTTTATGATCTCGCAACAGAGCCGGTTTGATACTGCATTCTCGAGATGTTCCAGCTGGCCCGGGTTTGTTCTCCCGCCCGGGCCTGATTTTCATGGCGTGCCCGAAGAACAGATTGCTGCTCCTCAGGGTTCGGCTTGCGCCGTCGTTGTGGATAAAGGGAAGGGAGCTTCCAACAGCCCGGACCGTTCGAGGAAGGGCAAAGTGGATCGGATGGCCGAGGCGTCTGATCATGGTCTTCTCTTCGATGCTCGCAAGGCGGCGGGAGGCGATCCAGCTGAGTCCGTGAAGGTTGTGGATTACTTTGGAGCATTGGCTCCTGATTCGGCTGTGCCGTTTGATCGTTCAGCGGCTTACGGAGATCTGTCCTCCGGCCTTGTGATGGTAATTTTTTTCTTCCTTTGGATTTGTTTTGACGTAGTTTGGTCTTTGCTGATATCGCTTTTCTTTGATTCAGGTCGCCACCCGAGCTCATGCAACCCAGGTTGCCTTGGAAGCTTTGGAGAAACAGTCCCGGAAGAAGGACAAGAAGATCAAGGCCCTGGAAGTCAAGCTTCGGAATGTGGAGAGGAGATCTCAGAAAGAGCTCAAGAAGGCGCTTGCATAGGCTGAGCGGAAGATGAATCTGGCGCTTAAACAAAGCCGCTGGGAGTTGGTAGAGAAGTACCGTCTCCGAATCGAGGGTGCTAAAGCTGCCCTTGCACCGATGCGTCAGGCGAAGTATGGCGAGACTGCCTTGACTGAGGTCAGCTCGAACCTTGATCTAGTCCGGGACATTAAGTCCGGGAAGTCCAAGGTCGAGGAGGAGGAAGGAAAGCTGGAGGCTTCGTTGCAACCGCTCGAAGGAGGAGGCTGGGTTGGCTCCTACAATCGAGCTGCTGCCGTCCTTGACAGCTACTTGGTTTGCTCTCCGGTTTCTCCGTGCCAGTCTCCGGAGGCCGAGGCTTTGGATTACGCTGCTCCTACTCCTCTTGTCGAGTATGATTAGGCTTTGGCCTTTGTATCTTGCATTTTCTGCTTTGGTTGTGTTTGGGTCTTTTGACCCTTTTTATTGTATTTGCTTTGTTAATTAAACTTGGTCACTTATATCTCCTTTCATGGAGATTTATTATCTATCTGCTTTTGCCTTCAGTTGTTATGGACTTCCTTGCTTGCTTTGCTTTTATAGTCTTGATAAAGGAGAAGGTGGGCGGCCGGTATGTTTCTCTTCCGAGAGGGCGGCTGGCCCATTTTGTAGAGTGAAGGGCGGCTGGCCCGTTGTCCGGGCGGCTGGCCCATTTTTCGGAATGAAGGGCGGCTGGCCCGTCTCTCTACAGAGGACGGGCAGCTGACCCGTTTTGTAGAGTGAAGGGCGGCTGGCCCGTTGTCCGGGCAGCTGGCTCATTTTGCGGAATGAAGGGCGGCTGGCCCGTCTCTCTACGGAGGACGGGCGGCTGGCCCGTTTTGTAGAGTGAAGGGCGGCTGGCCCGTTGTCCGGGCGGCTGGCCCATTTTGCGGAATGAAGGGCGGCTGGCCCGTCTCTCTACGGAGGATGGGCGGCTGGCCCGTCTCTCTACGGAGGACGGGCGCCTGGCCCGTTTTGTTGAGTGAAGGGCGGCTGGCCCGTCTCTCTACGGAGGACGGGCGGCTGGCCCGTTTTGTAGAGTGAAGGGCGGCTGGTCCGTCTCTCTACGGAGGACGGGCGGCTGGCCCGTTTTGGAATTGATTGGCGTTGCGTCGGAGTGTTATCCCGGACACTCGAACTTTGGACCAGGTCATCTCTGCGAATATTTCCTGGGTTTAATGCAGTTTTTTGTTCTCGCAGGGGATCAAGCTTGTTCATATCCCTCTTGCGGCTGAACGCTTTTATGATCTCGCAACAGAGCCGGTTTGATACTGCATTCTCGATATGTTCCAGGTGGCCCGGGTTTGTTCTCCCGCCCGGGCCTGATTTTCATGGCGTGCCCGAAGAACAGATTGCTGCTCCTCAGGGTTCGGCTTGCGCCGTTGTTGTGGATAAAGGGAAGGGAGCTTCCAACAGCCCGGACCGTTCGAGGAAGGGCAAAGTGGATCGGATGGCCGAGGCGTCTGATCATGGTCTTCTCTTCGATGCTCGCAAGGCGGCGGGAGGCGATCCAGCTGAGTCCGTGAAGGTTGTGGATTACTTTGGAGCATTGGCTCCTGATTCGGCTGTGCCGTTTGATCGTTCAGCGGCTTACGGAGATCTGTCCTCCGGCCTTGTGATGGTAATTTTTTTCTTCCTTTGGATTTGTTTTGACGTAGTTTGGTCTTTGCTGATATCGCTTTTCTTTGATTCAGGTCGCCACCCGAGCTCATGCAACCCAGGTTGCCTTGGAAGCTTTGGAGAAACAGTCCCGGAAGAAGGACAAGAAGATCAAGGCCCTGAAGTCAAGCTTCGGAATGTGGAGAGGAGATCTCAGAAAGAGCTCAAGAAGGCGCTTGCATAGGCTGAGCGGAAGATGAATCTGGCGCTTAAACAAAGCCGCTGGGAGTTGGTAGAGAAGTACCGTCTCCGAATCGAGGGTGCTAAAGCTGCCCTTGCACCGATGCGTCAGGCGAAGTATGGCGAGACTGCCTTGACTGAGGTCAGCTCGAACCTTGATCTAGTCCGGGACATTAAGTCCGGGAAGTCCAAGGTCGAGGAGGAGGAAGGAAAGCTGGAGGCTTCGTTGCAACCGCTCGAAGGAGTAGGCTGGGTTGGCTCCTACAATCGAGCTGCTGCCGTCCTTGACAGCTACTTGGTTTGCTCTCCGGTTTCTCCGTGCCAGTCTCCGGAGGCCGAGGCTTTGGATTACGCTGCTCCTACTCCTCTTGTCGAGTATGATTAGGCTTTGGCCTTTGTATCTTGCATTTTCTGCTTTGGTTGTGTTTGGGTCTTTTGACCCTTTTTATTGTATTTGCTTTGTTAATTAAACTTGGTCACTTATATCTCCTTTCATGGAGATTTATTATCTATCTGCTTTTGCCTTCAGTTGTTATGGACTTCCTTGCTTGCTTTGCTTTTATAGTCTTGATAAAGGAGAAGGTGGGCGGCCGGTATGTTTCTCTTCCGAGAGGGCGGCTGGCCCATTTTGTAGAGTGAAGGGCGGCTGGCCCGTTGTCCGGGCGGCTGGCCCATCTCTCTACGGAGGACGGGCGGCTGGCCCGTTTTGTAGAGTGAAGGGCGGCTGGCCCATTGTCCGGGCGGCTGGCCCATTTTGCGGAATGAAGGGCGGCTGGCCCATCTCTCTACGGAGGACGGGCTGCTGGCCCGTCTCTCTACGGAGGACGGGCGCCTGGCCCGTTTTGTTGAGTGAAGGGCGGCTGGCCCGTCTCTCTACGGAGGATGGGCGGCTGGCCTGTTTTGTAGAGTGAAGGGCGGCTGGTCCGTCTCTCTACGGAGGACGGGCGGCTGGCCCGTTTTGGAATTGATTGGCGTTGCGTCGGAGTGTTATCCCGGACACTCGAACTTTGGACCAGGTCATCTCTGCGAATATTTCCTGGGTTTAATGCAGTTTTTTGTTCTCGCAGGGGATCAAGCTTGTTCATATCCCTCTTGCGACTGAACGCTTTTATGATCTCGCAACAGAGCCGGTTTGATACTGCATTCTCGAGATGTCTTTGACCAGTTTTCCGTGTCAGGCGCTTTACTGGGTTTAAAGAGTTTACTTTGTGCCTTGTGCTTCGCACTATTTACCTATGCGAAGTGCTAGTGAAAGTAAACTAATCAGAACATCGTCTCGAGCGCTTCCTGCAGGATCGCGGGATACAGGTTACGCCCTTCGGATGTTAATCCGGAAATTTGTATAGCGCGCTAGTTTTATCCTCTGCGGGATGTTGAGAGAACCATGGTTTAAAAAGATAGTCTTGTTGTGGCCAGCAAAAGACGGATTCGTTGGAGAGGACTTAAGTATTTGAGAGAAGTATCTTGATTGGTTGGTGGTCATGGATAAGTTACGAGATGCTAAGTCTCGATGTTTATCTGATTTTGAGTTCGAGTTGAAGATGTGCTATGAGATACTAAGTCTCAATGTTCATTTTCCTCGGGTTTTTCTGGATCCATTCGGTTTATGGATCAAGTTTCGAGATGCTGAGTCTCGATGTCTCTCGGAATGGTTTTTTCGGAAACTTTTTCAAATTTTGGATGTGTTATGAGATGCTAAGTCCCAATGTCCGTCTCCTTGATTTGTTTGCGAAAATTTGGGAGTATGTATATACGGACCCACCCCCCTTTTTTTTTAAGAAGGGTAACTGAACTCGTTTTTTAAGCGAGCTGCCTACGTACCCTTCGCGAAAAGGGATCAAGTCACCCGTAGTTCCGGTTTTTTTTTTTTTTTTTTTGGTAAGAAGACGGTTAAGTCTTGGTAATGGAGTTGTCCGTTGCGGCTTCGGCGGTTTCTGCGGTCTTTTCGGCAGTTTTCGTCTTCTCTTGGTCGATTTCAGTCTCCGTGGGCGGAACCTCTGTTTTTTTCAAATTTTTCGGTTCTGCTCACTTTCTTTCCCAGTCTAGGGACTTCGTCTTCATTTTTCCTCTTCGGGTTCTCTCTCTGTGGGATGGTCGGATTCCGGAGCTTGTGTTCCGCCAGAAAACAGATCCGAGCCTCCTTCTGATTTCCCCAAACGGTCTTGATCCCGTCTGGTGTCGGGAACTTCAGGCAGAGATGGTAAGTTGATGGGATAGCTCGCATTGAGTTGATCCAAGGAGTTCCCATTATCACGTTATAAATCGCGGGGTGGTTTGCCACCGCGAAGTTAACGATTTTCGTGATTCCACCGGCACGAACCGGGAGCTGGATTGTTCCATCCGTCATTGTGACTTCGCCAGAGAATCCGGTGATTGACCTCGGATTGGGCTTTATCATTGACGGATCCACCTTCATCCTTTGAAGTGTCTCCCGAAAAATGACGTCCACCGAACTTCCGGTGTCGATCAAGACCCGGGAGACGTCATGGTCGTTGATGTCTAGTTCTACCACCAATGGTTCGTCGTGAGGTTGGTCAAGGCCTTCAGCGTCTTTTTCGTGGAAGGCGATCCGATCGTCATTTTCGGTGATCGGCTCCCGCGGGTTCGACTCCTTGTCTCCTCTTATCAGGTACGCCTTTATCGATGCCACTGTGTCTCGGCAATACTGAGATCCTCCGATGATCATGTGGATTCTCCTGCGGTTGGCGGCGGAGTGGTCTCCGTTCGGTCTCCTTCCCCGTTTGGGGGTATCTTCGTCGGGCCTTTCGGGACTGATACACTCCCGGGAAGGATTACTCAAATGCTGGATCGAACTGGATATGAACCGTGAGGTTAACCACACACACGGAGCTGGGTGGATTGAAGGGAGCGTCAAGAGGTGCGGAATGACTCTTGATATACCCGAAATTCTTGAGAAGTGACCCTTAACTCAAGAAGTGTTTGCTGGAAGTGACCCTTAACCAGAAAACGAAATAGTTCAATATCTGAACCAAGAGATTTCTCTCAAAGAAAGCAAAAAGCCAAAAACAAGTCTATTTATTAATCTGGACGAAAATGATACATATAGAAGTCTTGGAAGACAAAGAGATAAAAGTTTTGTGGAAAAAGAGACATAGAAAATAGTAAAAAGACTAGAAAATATCAAAGAGTCAAGGTGACTCCTCATTTTGTGCGTCTTGGTCAAATGACCCTTTGTCTGCCATGTCCAGATTCATTCAGTGTGTTTGGTCTGGTGGAAATTGATTTAGCCCGGTGAAAAGAAGAGCTGCATGGTGCACACGGACTTTGGCTCGAGCAAAGTGGATTCAGCCACGATCAATCATCTTATCTTGAAGAATGGTCATTTTTGGTCCATTTTCCCACGGAATAAATCCTTTGCTCCAGCTTCCCAGCTCCGGTTCAAGCTGCTTCCCATCTAACCGTCCATTCTCATTGGTTTTGTCCGGTACGCTGACCATTGTCCTATCATTCCCTCCCTCTTGAAAAAGATTCGTCCTCGAATTTGGAACATGGAAAGGAAGTGGATTAGAAACATAAGAATCAGAGAATGGCCATAGCTCACCTTGGTTTGGATCTGGCTGGAAGATTCGTGAAGGACCATTTTTGTTTGATCCATGATCAACAAACTCATCATGGTACTGAGTCTTCCACGCCTTTGGAGTATAAACTTCAGGCTGCTTTTCCTGTATTAGCAAATTACTTCCACACTCCAAGTCATATATGTCAAAAACACAATCTCTAATTTGATCAAACAAAACCGTTTTGTTCAAAACGTTTTTAAGTTCTTCTTTGTGATCATCAAAAGATTGATTTTCTTTCAGAAACTTATCAAGACTTAAAACAAAGTTGGCATTGCCTTTCTTTTCAACACAAAAACGTTTTTCATGAAACTTTTCAGAAGAAGAAGTTAAGTTTTCAAAAACAGAATTTGAAACACAAAATTCCTTAACATGTTCAAGCTCAAAACGTTTTTCCTCATCATGGTTTACCAAAACAAACAAGTTAGGATCAGGACTGTTCCATTCAGAAAGCTTACTGAAAGTGTTGCAGTTGTTAAGAGATGATTCTGGTGCCGTTTGGCTGCTGTCTCTTTTACTTCTTTCTGCTCCAAGCTCCTTGATTCTTCTTTGTCCAGTTCATAACTCCTTGAACTCCTTACTTCTTCCTGAAAAATCAGATCAATGCTACTTGGTGGTGCCGGTTGCAAAGAGATTATGGTAAGGAATAATCATCATAAATCGGTTCAGAAAAGTAAAAGAAGACTTTCCTGTTTCTTCCATTTGGTTCAGCTCACGCAAGGTGATAAGCAAGTTACCTTGGGCTGGATAATCCACATGTTCTTCCTCTTCTGCTTCATCAAAGATAGGACCTGTGCCTTCCTTCTCAGCCTCGGATTTATCCACAACTTTTTCAGTGAAGTTCATCACTTTCCTGTTTGGACATCTGTTGAAGTAATGCCCCAATCCGTGACACTTAAAGCACCTAATGTTTTTAGCTTTGCTTGTGGTGTCCACAACTTTGCTCTTTTCACAACACAGAGACACATTAGTTTTCAAAGCAGAATTGGAAAGAGAAGAAGGTTTACCTTTTGTGTCTTGGCCTTTTATCACAATATCATTAACTGCTTTCACCACCTGTTTTGCCCAGTCTTCACAAAACATTTTCCTGTCAAACCAGTTTCTTTGGTCAGCTTCTCTTCTGGTCGTTTTGTAATGATCCTTGCTTTTCCAGTCAGGCTTCTCATGGGATCTTCCTGCAAGTTTCCAATCATAAACACAATCAGATTTATCAAAAACAATTTTATTTTCAGATCTCAATGATTGTTGTTTCTTTTTCAAAACAGATCGAGATAATGAAAAGGAAACTCCCTGATTTGTGTTCTGCTCTTGCCTTGGTTTCTTTTTCAGACCAAACATATTTCCTACAAAATTTAGCAAGCAAATTAGAAGTAAAACTCCTCCAAGGCGTTTTTCCTTTGGTGCTTCCTGAAAAACACTTAACAAACAAATCAGATAAAATCAAAACTCTCACTCTTTGTGTTTGAATCCTCACCCACTCAACTCACAGAATTTTAGTCACTCAGAAAAATTCTCCAAGAGGTTCAAAGAGTACTAAATCGTAGATCTAAGCAAGAGGCTTCCAAACAACAACTTCTAAGAAGATAAAGAGACAAGAAGAAGAAGATAAAGAGATAAGAGATTTTTTTTGTGAATGATCCGCCTTAACCACTCCAAGGCTGGATTTCTCCTCAGCCAGCAGGCTTTCTCTTCCACCACTCCACCAAAATCTACAAACAATATAGATCAAACTCTTTTTCTTTTGATTTTTTTTTTCTTTTTTCGTTTTTTTTTTCAATTTTTTTTTTTTTGAATGATTCAAACGAACTGGTGGAGTAAGGATGTGACCCGGATCAAAAGAAATGAAAAGAAACAAATGAAGAAGAAGAAATTTTATGGAAGATTAGAAGATGAACAGAATTTTTAGAGATAGAAATGAAACCAGCAATTGAGTGGCTCTGATACCAAATGATACACTCCCGGGAAGGATTACTCAAATGCTGGATCGAACTGGATATGAACCGTGAGGTTAACCACATACACGGAGCTGGGTGGATTGAAGGGAGCGTCAAGAGGTGCGGAATGACTCTTGATATACCCGAAATTCTTGAGAAGTGACCCTTAACTCAAGAAGTGTTTGCTGGAAGTGACCCTTAACCAGAAAACGAAATAGTTCAATATCTGAACCAAGAGATTTCTCTCAAAGAAAGCAAAAAGCCAAAAACAAGTCTGTTTATTAATCTGGACGAAAATGATACATATGTCTTGGAAGACAAAAAGATAAAAGTTTTGTGGAAAAAGAGACATAGAAAATAGTAAAAAGACTAGAAAATATCAAAGAGTCAAGGTGACTCCTCATTTTGTGCGTCTTGGTCAAATGACCCTTTGTCTGCCATGTCCAGATTCATTCTGCCACGATCAATCATCTTATCTTGAAGAATGGTCATTTTTGGTCCATTTTCCCACGGAATAAATCCTTTGCTCCAGCTTCCCAGCTCCGGTTCAAGCTGCTTCCCATCTAACCGTCCATTCTCATTGGTTTTGTCCGGTACGCTGACCATTGTCTTATCAATAAGCGTTAGACTTTCTGACCCGGGAAAAATCCGAATCCCTTTTTACGACGGGACGACCGATCCAAAGGCCCACATGACAGCCTTCCACATCGTTATGGGACGGGCTAGATTCAAACCCGAAGAAAGAGACGCCGGATTCTGCCTCCTCTTCGTGGAGCAGCTGAAAGGATCAGCCCTGTCGTGGTTCTCGAGGCTAGAAAGAGACTCGATCGACGGTTTCGACCGACTGTCGACAGCTTTTCTGAAACATTACTCACTGTTCAGATAAACACGGAGAGACCGTATGATGAGCGCAACAAAGGATCATGGAATACGTGGACTCGACCAGGATTCGATGAGAACGCCTTCTGTACCTTCCACAAGACGAAAGGCCACTCAACCGAAAACTGCAGGACTGTCGGAAGAAGGCTCGCGGCAAAGCTATTAGCAAGGGAGCTCGGAAACCTTATAACCCTCGAGAGTCTCGGAGCTATCGAAGAAGGCGTTGGCACCCCGGACGGACGACCTAACTGGGAACGTCCCTGATAGGACAATGGAGAGCACAAGAAAAGGCATGATTGAACTCTAATGGATCAAAAGCAAAATGGCATCTTCCACATTCAAAGATGGTGATTATGGGCTAATTTATGAAGTTCTGGACATGGTGAGCACTCAGAAATCCAACCATGATGTTATGTATCAAGTTCAGCCCATTTTGAAGCTATTACAAGTCCAAGAAGTGCCCAAATAAATCACTTAATTTTCTGCATAAGAAAAGTGACGAAAATTAGAGTTCAAGAGTCATTGGAGGCCAAGAGTTGTTCAACTCAATTTATTAAGTTTAGTCTTGGTCATTGCCTTGTTAATTGTATTTTCTAGTTTTAAGACAATTAATTTGTCTAGTTTTTACCACAAGTATTTTGTATAAATACTGATGTAATCTCAATTGAATAATAAGCTTGTTTGTTATTTTTGGAACCCTTTTGAGTGGTTAACACAGTTTCTCTGATCATGGTGTGTAATATCCATTGATCAAAACCTCTTTGTCGTCTAGGTGCGTCATATCCTAGGGCATTGAGTCGGGTATACCAAAGGTCTTCCGCAGCCTTTGAAGCTCCCTACGATCCATCGGGAATATCAAGAGCCTTTCGCAACTCTTGTGCGACCCTTCGATCCATTTCGATCCGTCTTGGTGCGTCATATCCAAGGGATCAACCGGAATATCAGAAGTCTTCCGCAGCTTCTGTGCGCCCATTCAATCCACCGCCTTGTTTTACAAGGATTATCCAATTCACCACCTTAGAGTGCATCATCCTTGGGAGATATGTGTGACTTGTGATCCTTGAAGTGAACAGGATCTTTTGCGTTTCCTCTAAGACGCGGTCGATTTCCGGGGCCGCACTTGTTGCTTTATGGACTTGCGACCTTACCTCCTTCATCTGACTTGTGGTGAGTTCCAAACGGGCACGGAGCTCGTCCAACTCGTCCCTTCGGCTAGCGGATCTGTTAGCTCGGGCCTCTTGTTCCGCCTTTTCCTGCTCTTCGATCCATCGGAGCTCTTCCTCATCCGCGTTTAGATCTCCAGCTTCGTCGTCGGTTTCGCTTTCGGCTCCGTTCGCGGTGTCTCTCGGGTTTCCGCCGTTAGTCACCGTGGAAGTCGGCCGTTCAGTGGTTCGTCCAGTGGCGCTTTTTCGGTTCAGCAGGGGTGGTGCTGACGGTTCTCTCCTTGTTCCGACTGGGGTCTGCTCATCGGGATTATGACGGCCCGGGGGATCCGCTTGCGGGGTAAAGATAAGGCGTCTTGCTTCGAAAGCCCGGGGGCCACGCGTCAGCTCCTGGGAAGCTGCTCTTTCCTGCGCGGCCGTTCTTTCCTGTCTGTTTTGTCGTTCTGCGATTTCGGCTACCATGTTCCTCAGCTCGGTGATCGCCGTGATCTCCGGGGCGGCGTTGGCTGTTTCCGTGATGACCGGAGCTTCGATTGGCATTCCGTATCTGGTGAGGGCATTGGGGGAAGTCCCGGGATTCCCGATTGCTCCATCGGCGGATGTCCCGGTGGCAGTCGTTCCGGTTCCGGCCGCTGATGTGTCGATGACGGGAACTCTTGTCCTGGCAGCTCCCGTGGCTGCTGTTCTGGCCGGTTGGTTGGTGATATCGTCGGTTCTTCTGGTCATCGTCTTGGTTCCGTATCCTTTTCGTTCTTAGGGTTAAGAATATTTCTCATCCCCACAGACGGCGCCAAACTGTGAGAGCCGAAACTCACACTGTCAAAACTTATATTTAATGGGGGCTCGAAAATTCTATTTGTAAAGAACTAAAGGACCGAAAATGCAAAAGAGAGATTTTTATTGATATTTTCCGAAAGTACAAGGGAAATTAGCAAAAGCTGAATAGTCTTGAATTGCTAAAACTCCTAATACTCGGATCTGGGATGGATTTAACCCTTACATGAGCGTACATATATATACTGACAATCCTAGGAGGCTAAGACTTCAGATTTCCGATGTGGGACTTTGTCCTTCCTTCCCAGCCGCCGACCTAAGCTTTTTGGGCCCGATATCCGGCCCGAGAGTCTTCCGTGATCCGTCTGCGCATCCTGACCCAAATCTCGCCCGCCGATGAATAGTGACCCGTGAATAGTAATCCGATGAATAGTAATCCGAATCTCGGTTTAGGCTCAATTCGATTTTTCGGTTAACTTTGTCTCGGGATGAATAGTGTTTTTCAAATGTTTTTCCTGCGTGAACAGTGTTCCGAGCGTTTTACGACTTCTGAGATTTGAACCGCTCGTTTTTTGTTTGAACTTCCAGCCGCCGGTTTCGGTATTGATGGCCGGCCGCCGGTTCCTTTGGCTTGTGTGCTTCGGCGACTGCTCCACGGACGGCTGGACGTTCGTCACGGTCTTACGGGGAATGTTTATGGACGTCTTTGGAGTCAGAACATGCAAATGGATGATCTTCGGGCTGGTCCGGGCATGACGGTCGGTCGACTGGACGATGTTCGGATAATGAGTCTTGACTTGAGAAATGATCGTGGGCATATGATGAAGACCCGGCGGCTGGCACTCATCCCAGCCGCCGGCCTTGGACGAAGAAGACCCGGCGGCTGGCACTCATCCCAGCCGCTGGCCTTGGTAGAGTGAAGACCCGGCGGCTGGCCTTATCCCAGCCGCCGGTTGATGGACCAAGACGACTCGGCGGCTGGCCTTATCCCAGCCGCCGGCCTTGGACGAAGAAGACCCGGCGGCTGGCACTCATCCCAGCTGCGGGCCTTGGACAAAGAAGACTCGGCGGCTGGCACTCATCCCAGCCGCTGGCCTTGGACAAAGAAGACCCGGCGGCTGGCACTCATCCCAGCCGCTGGCCTTGGACAAAGAAGACCCGGCGGCTGGCACTCATCCCAGCCGCCGGCCTTGGACAAAGAAGACCCGGCGGCTGGCACTCATCCCAGCCGCCGGCCTTGGACGAGTGAAGACCCGGTGGCTGGCCTTATCCCAGCCGCCGGTTGATGGACCAAGACGACCCGGCGGCTGGCCTTATCCCAGCCGCCGGCCGCGGCATGATGAAGACCCGGCGGCTGGCCTTATCTCAGCCGTCGGTTGATGGACAAACTTGTACCTCATGCTTCGCGTTCTATCTTTATAAGACGTTTTGCGAAAATAGTTTTGTTAACAAATCTCATAAGACATTTTTCAGCCCCAAATATGCTTTCTAAGCTTGTATAAGGTAGACATTAAAGTGCTCTTCTGGAACACAAACATGTATCCCATGCTTTGCGTTCTATCTTTATAAGATGTTTTGCGAAAATAGTTTTGTTAAGAAATCTCATAGGACATTTTTGAGCCCCAAAAATATATTCTAAGCTTTTATAAGGTAGACATTACAGTGATCTTCTGGAACACAAACTTGTACCCCATGCTTCGCGTTCTATCTTTGTAAGACGTTTTGCGAAAATAGTTTTCTTTAGATATCTCATAGGTCATTTTTTGAGCCCCTAATATGCTTTCTAACTTTTATAATGTAGATATTTAAGTGCTCTTCTGGAACACAAACTTGTATCACATGTTTCGCGTTCTATCTTTATAAGATGTTTAGCGAAAATAGTTTTGTTTAGATATCTCATAGGTCATTTTTTGAGCCCCAAATATGCTTTCTAAGCTTTTATAAGGTAAGCATTAAAGTGCTCTTTTGGAACTCAAACTTGTATCCCATGCTTCGCGTTCTATCTTTATAAGACGTTTTGCGAAATCAGTTTTTTTTAGAAATCTCATAGGACATTTTTTAACACCAAATATGCTTTGTAAGCTTTTATAAGGTAGATATTAAAGTGCTCTTCTGGAACACAAACTTGTATGTCATGCTTCGCGTTCTATCTTTATAAGACGTTTTGCGAAAATAGTTTTGTTAAAAAATCTCATAGGACATTTTTGAGCCCCAAATATGCTTTCTAAGCTTTTATAAGGTACATATTAAAGTGCTCTTTTGGTACTCAAACTTGTATCCCATGCTTCGCGTTCTATCTTTATAAGACGTTTTGCGAAAATAGTTTTGTCATGAAATCTCATATGACATTTTTGAGCCCCAAATATGTTTTCTAAGCTTTTATAAGGTAGACATTAAAGTGCTCTTCTGGAACACAAACTTGTACCTCATGCTTCGCGTTCTATCTTTATAAGACGTTTTGCGAAAATAGTTTTGTTAAATAATCTCATAAGACATTTTTGAGCCCCAAATATGCTTTCTAAGCTTGTATAAGGTAGACATTAAAGTGCTCTTTTGGAACACAAACTTGTATCCCATGCTTTGCGTTCTATATTTATAAGATGTTTTGCGAAAATAGTTTTGTTAAGAAATCTCATAGGACATTTTTGAGCCCCAAAAATATATTCTAAGCTTTTATAAGGTAGACATTACAGAGATCTTCTGGAACACAAACTTGTACCCCATGCTTCGCGTTCTATCTTTATATGACGTTTTGCGAAAATAGTTTTGTTTAGAAATCTCATAGGTCATTTTTTGAGCCCCAAATATGCTTTCTAAGCCTTTATAAGGTAAACATTAAAGTGCTATTTTGGAACTCAAACTTGTATCCCATGCTTCGCATTCTATCTTTATAAGATGTTTAGCGAAAATAGATTATTTTGGATATCTCATAGGTCATTTTTTGAGCCCCAAATATGCTTTCTAAGCTTTTATAAGGTAAGCATTAAAGTGCTCTTTTGGAACTCAAACTTGTATCCCATGCTTCGCGTTCTATCTTTATAAGACGTTTTGCGAAATCAGTTTTTGTTTAGAAATCTCATAGGACATTTTTTAACACCAAATATGCTTTGTAAGCTTTTATAAGGTAGATATTAAAGTGCTCTTCTGGAACACAAACTTGTATGTCATGCTTCGCGTTCTATCTTTATAAGACGTTTTGCGAAAATAGTTTTGTTAAAAAATCTCATAGGACATTTTTGAGCCCCAAATATGCTTTCTAAGATTTTATAAGGTACACATTAAAGTGCTCTTTTGCAACTCAAACTTGTATCCCATGCTTCGCGTTCTATCTTTATAAGTCGTTTTGCGAAAATAGTTTTGTTAAGATATCTCATAGGTCATTTTTTGAGCCCCAAATATGCTTTCTAAGCTTTTATAAGGTAAGCATTAAAGTGCTCTTTTGGAACTCAAACTTGTATCCCATGCTTCGTGTTCTATATTTATAAGACGTTTTGCGAAATCAGTTTTGTTTCGAAATCTCATAGGACATTTTTTAACACCAAATATGCTTTCTAAGCTTTTATAAGGTAGATATTAAAGTGCTCTTCGGGAACACAAACTTGTATCCCATGCTTCGCGTTCTATCTTTATAAGACGTTTTGCGAAAATTGTTTTGTTTAGAAATCTCATAAGACATATTTTGAGCCACAAATATACTTTTTAAGCTTTTATAAGGTACACATTAAGGTGCTCTTTTGGTACTCAAACTTGTATCCCATGCTTCGCGTTCTATCTTTATAAGACGTTTTGCGAAAATAGTTTTGTTAACAAATCTCATAAGACATTTTTGAGCCCCAAATATGCTTTCTAAGCTTGTATAAGGTAGACATTAAAGTGCTCTTCTGGAACACAAACATGTATCCCATGCTTTGCGTTCTATCTTTATAAGAGTTTTGCGAAAATAGTTTTGTTAAGAAATCTCATAGGACATTTTTGAGCCCCAAAAATATTCTAAGCTTTTATAAGGTAGACATTACAGTGATCTTCTGGAACACAAACTTGTACCCATGCTTCGCGTTCTATTTTTAAGACGTTTTGCGAAAATAGTTTTGTTTAGAAATTTCATAGGTCATTTTTTGAGCCCAAATATGCTTTCTAAGCTTTATAAGGTAACATTAAAGTGCTATTTTGGAACTCAAATGTATCACATGTTTTGCGTATCTTTATAAGACGTTTGCGAAATCAGTTTCGTTTTAGAAATCTCATCGGACATTTTTTGAGCCCCAAATATGCTTTCTAAGCTTTTATAAGGTAAGCATTAAAGTGCTCTTTTGCAACTCAAACTTGTATCCCATGCTTCGCGTTCTATCTTATAAGTCGTTTTGGAAAAATAGTTTGTTAAGATATCTCATAGGTCATTTTTGAGCCCCAAATATGCTTTCTAAGCTTTTATAAGGTAAGCATTAAAGTGCTCTTTTGGAACTCAAACTTGTATCCCATGCTTCGCGTTCTATATTTATAAGACGTTTTGCGAAATCAGTTTTGTTTCGAAATCTCATAGGACATTTTTTTAACACCAAATATGCTTCTAAGCTTTTATAAGGTAGATATTAAAGTGCTCTTCGGGAACACAAACTTGTATCCCATGCTTCGCGTTCTATCTTTATAAGACGTTTTGCGAAAATTGTTTTGTTTAGAAATCTCATAAGACATATTTTGAGCCACAAATATGCTTTTTAAGCTTTTATAAGGTACACATTAAGGTGCTCTTTTGGTACTCAAACTTGTATCCCATGCTTCGCGTTCTATCTTTATAAGACGTTTTGCGAAAATAGTTTTGTTAACAAATCTCATAAGACATTTTTGAGCCCCAAATATGCTTTCTAAGCTTGTATAAGGTAGACATTAAAGTGCTCTTCTGGAACACAAAAATGTATCCCATGCTTTGCGTTCTATCTTTATAAGATGTTTTGCGAAAATAGTTTTGTTAAGAAATCTCATAGGACATTTTTGAGCCCCAAAAATATATTCTAAGCTTTTATAAGGTAGACATTACAGTGATCTTCTGGAACACAAACTTGTACCCCATGCTTCGCGTTCTATCTTTATATGACGTTTTGCGAAAATAGTTTTGTTTAGAAATTTCATAGGTCATTTTTTGAGCCCCAAATATGCTTTCTAAGCTTTTATAAGGTAAACATTAAAGTGCTATTTTGGAACTCAAACTTGTATCACATGTTTTGCGTTCTATCTTTATAAGACGTTTTGCGAAATCAGTTTCGTTTAGAAATCTCATCGGACATTTTTTGAGCCCCAAATATGCTTTCTAAGCTTTTATAAGGTAAGCATTAAAGTGCTCTTTTGGAACTCAAACTTGTATCCCATGCTTCGCGTTCTATCTTTATAAGACGTTTTGCGAAATCAGTTTTTTTTTAGAAATCTCATAGGACATTTTTTAACACCAAATATGCTTTGTAAGCTTTTATAAGGTAGATATTAAAGTGCTCTTCTGGAACACAAACTTGTATGTCATGCTTCGCGTTCTATCTTTATAAGACGTTTTGCGAAAATAGTTTTGTTAAAAAATCTCATAGGACATTTTTGAGCCCCAAATATGTTTTCTAAGCTTTTATAAGGTACACATTAAAGTGCTCTTTTGGTACTCAAACTTGTATCCCATGCTTCGCGTTCTATCTTTATAAGACGTTTTGTGAAAATAGTTTTGTCATGAAATCTCATATGACATTTTTGAGCCCCAAATATGTTTTCTAAGCTTTTATAAGGTAGACATTAAAGTGCTCTTCTGGAACACAAACTTGTACCTCATGCTTCGCGTTCTATCTTTATAAGACGTTTTGCGAAAATAGTTTGTTAAATAATCTCATAAGACATTTTTGACCCAAATATGCTTTCTAAGCTTTTATAAGGTAGACATTAAAGTGCTCATCTGGAACACAAACTTGTACCTCATGCTTCGCGTTCTATCTTTATAAGACGTTTTGCGAAAATAGTTTTGTTAACAAATCTCATAAGACATTTTTCAGCCCCAAATATGCTTTCTAAGCTTGTATAAGGTAGACATTAAAGTGCTCTTCTGGAACACAAACATGTATCCCATGCTTTGCGTTCTATCTTTATAAGATGTTTTGCGAAAATAGTTTTGTTAAGAAATCTCATAGGACCAATTTTGAGCCCCAAAAAATATAACTTTTATAAGGTAGACATTACAAGATCTTCTCACACAAACATAGAACATTTCGCTTATCTATCTTTGTAACACGAAAACTTCTTTAGATATCTCATAGGTCATTTTTGAGCCCCTAATATGCTTTCTAACTTTTATAATGTAGATATTAAGTGCTCTTCTGGAACACAAACTTGTATCCCATGCTTCGCGTTCTATCTTTATAAGATGTTTAGCGAAAATAGTTTTGTTTAGATATCTCATAGGTCATTTTTTGAGCCCCAAATATGCTTTCTAAGCTTTTATAAGGTAAGCATTAAAGTGCTCTTTTGGAACTCAAACTTGTATCCCATGCTTCGTGTTTTATCTTTATAAGACGTTTTGCGAATCAGTTTTTTTTTAGAAATCTCATACGACATTTTTAACACCAAATATGCTTTGTAAGCTTTTATAAGGTAGTTATTAAGTGAGGCTTTGGAACACAAACTTGAAAATCTATTTCATGCTTCGCGTTCTATCTTTATAAGACGTTTTGCGAAAATAGTTTTGTTAAAAAATCTCATAGGACATTTTTGAGCCCCAAATATGCTTTCTAAGCTTTTATAAGGTACATATTAAAGTGCTCTTTTGGTACTCAAACTTGTATCCCATGCTTCGCGTTCTATCTTTATAAGACGTTTTGCCAAAATAGTTTTGTTAAAAAATCTCATAGGACATTTTTGAGCCCCAAATATGCTTTCTAAGCTTTTATAAGGTACATATTAAAGTGCTCTTTTGGTACTCAAACTTGTATCCCATGCTTCGCGTTCTATCTTTATAAGACGTTTTGCGAAAATAGTTTTGTCATGAAATCTCATATGACATTTTTGAGCCCCAAATATGTTTTCTAAGCTTTTATAAGGTAGACATTAAAGTGTTCTTCTGGAACACAAACTTGTACCTCATGCTTTGCGTTCTATCTTTATAAGACGTTTTGCGAAAATAGTTTTGTTAAATAATCTCATAAGACATTTTTGAGCCCCAAATATGCTTTCTAAGCTTGTATAAGGTAGACATTAAAGTGCTCTTCTTGAACACAAACTTTTATCCCATGCTTTGCGTTCTATCTTTATAAGATGTTTTGCGACAATAGTTTTGTTAAGAAATCTCATAGGACATTTTTGAGCCCCAAAAATATATTATAAGCTTTTATAAGGTAGACATTACAGTGATCTTCTGGAACACAAACTTGTACCTCATGCTTTGCGTTCTATCTTTATATGACGTTTTACGAAAATAGATTTGCTTAGAAATCTCATAGGTCATTTTTTGAGCCCCAAATATGCTTTTTAATCTTTTATAAGGTAAACATTAAAGTGCTATTTTGGAACTCAAACTTGTATCACATGCTTTGCGTTCTATCTTTATAAGACGTTTTGCGAAATCAGTTTCGTTTAGAAATCTCATCGGACATTTTTTAACACCAAATATGCTTTCTAAGCTTTTATAAGGTAGATATTAAAGTGCTCTTCTGGAACACAAACTTGTATCCCATGCTTTGCGTTCTATCTTTATAAGACGTTTTGCGAAAATAGTTTTTGTTTAGAAATCTCAGAAGACATCTTTTGAGCCACAAATATGCTTTCTAAGCTTTTATAAGGTACACATTAAAGTGCTCTTTTGGAACTCAAACTTGTATCCCATGCTTCGCGTTCTATCTTTATAAGACGTTTTGCGAAATCAGTTTTTGTTTAGAAATCTCATAGGACATTTTTTAACACCAAATATGCTTTCTAAGCTTTTATAAGGTAGATATTAAAGTGCTCTTCTGGAACACAAACTTGTATCCCATGCTTCATGTTCTATCTTTATAAGACGTTTTGCGAAAATAGTTTTGTAAAGAAATCTCATAGGACATTTTTTAGCCCTAAATATGTTTTCTAAGCTTTTATAAGGTACACATTAAAGTGCTCTTTTGGAACTCAAACTTGTATCCCATGCTTCACCTTCTATCTTTATAAGACGTTTTGCAAAAATAGTTTTGTTAAAGAAATTCATAGGGACATTTTTGAGCCCCAAATATGCTTTCTAAGCTCTTATAAGGTAGACCTAAAGTGCTCTTCTGGAACACAAACTTGTACCCCATGCTTGGTGTTCTATCTTTATAAGACGTTTTGCAAAAATAGTTTTGTTAACAAATCTCATAGAATTTTTAGCCCCAAATATGCTTTCTAAGCTTGTATAAGAGAGCTTAAAGTGCTCTCTGGAACAGAAAACTTGTATCCCTGCTTTGCGTTCTATCTTTATAAGATGTTTTGCGAAAATAGTTTTGTTAAGAAATCTCATAGGACATTTTGAGCCCAAAAAAATATTCTAAGCTTTTATAAGGAAGACATTAAAGTGATCTTCTGGAACACAAACTTGTACCCCATGCTTCGCGTTCTATCTTTACAAGACATTTTGCGAAATCAGTTTGTTTAGAAATCTCATAGGACATTTTTAACACCTAATATGCTTTCTATGCTTTTATAGGTAGATATTAAAGTGCTCTTATGGAACACAAACTTGTATCCCATGCTTCGCATTCTATCTTTATAAGACTGTTTTGCGAAAATGGTTTTGTTTAGAAATCTCATAGGACATCTTTGAGCCCACAAAAAATATGCCTTTTAAAGCTTTATAAGGTACACATTAAGGTGCTCTTTTGGTACTCAAACTTGTATCCCATGCTTCGCGTTCTATCTTTTAAGACGTTTTGCAAAAATAGTTTTGTTAAGAAATCTCATATGACATTTTTTGCCCCAAATATGTTTTCTAAGCTTTTATAAGGTAGACATTAAAGTGCTCTTCTGGAACACAACTTGTACCTCATGCTTCGGCGTCTATCTTTATAAGAAGTTTTGCGAAAATAGTTTTGTTAAGAAATCTCATAGGACATTTTGAGCCCCAAAATAATTCTAAGCTTTTATAAGGGAGACATTACAGTGCTCTTCTGGAACACAAAATGTACCCCATGCTTCGCGTTCTAT
>VHIU01000375.1:0-55040 GCA_010577795.1 Isatis tinctoria | reverse complement strand
CTGTGTGACTTGTGAATCTGACAACGTACAGATAAAGAAGGTTTTTTTTTTTTTTTTAATAACTTTTTATTATTTATTTTGAAGCAAGATACCCATTAAAGGGAAGTGTTCGAACATAATTCAGACATGAAACGAAGGTAAAACCTGCGGAAAAGAGAGAATAGATAGAGAGAACTAAAAAAAGAAAACCACGTTTCCAAGTACGACGGAGCTGTTGGTGTTATTCTTTGAGTACGAGCTAGAGGAACCAATCTCAGTTTAGTGGTTTGCTTGATATCGTCAATGAGTGTTGCTGGGTTGCGAGCCCTACTTGTGTGTAATCGAGAGTTCCGTTCCTTCCAAACAGCATAAAGAGTGGCCTGGAACAAGAGCTTGAAAATAAAGAGGAGGTTAGCATCCTGTGAATGGTTTTTTAGCCATAGAACAGCGGCTTCAAAATTTGGTGGAGGTGAAAGACGAGCTTTGTCGCACAGGTGTGACCAGACTTCTTTGCTGTAGACGCAGTCATAAAAAAGATGTTGCCTCGATTCACGTCTGTATTGCAAAGAAGGCATGTCGGTGGAACAACAAGTCCCCATCCTCTAAGCCGGTCTCTTGTCGGGAGCCTGTTACGAACGGTTATCCATGTAAGAAAGGCGTGTTTTGGAACTCTGTCATGAAACCAAACCTGGGCGTGCCACGGCACGATGGAGGAGATAGGATGCAAGGCTTTCCAAGTGCGAGAAGAAGAAAATGTATTCCTCGGTGGGTTGTTGTCCGGTTTTCAAAGGTAAGTATCGTCTGAGGTGGAAGACAAAATAGTTTCAGGGTTAGGGAGGCATTGTTTTATGAGTGAAATGATTGGATGTCTACTCCTACTTGTGGCAATCCACCAATTGCCACCAGAGAACCCATCGAACACCACCGCCGTCGCTGGTAGTCCTGTAACCGCAGGTCCGCGCTCCCCCGTCAGGTCGATTAACGGACCCAAGCCGGTCCAGTTGTCCTCCCAGAAGCTCGCAGTAGTACCATTTCCAACCTCACACACAATCATTGGTCTTGCTAAAGGTCTTAGCTTACAGATATTTTTCCACAACCAACTTCCTTGAGTGGCAGTTGGAAAGTTCCAAAAGTTCGAAGTTCCAATTAGATTGTGCCTTATCCAAGAGACCCAGAGAGAGCCAGCCGAGCTAAAAATCAACCAAATCAGCTTTAGACCAAGGACTTTGTTCCAATCAGTAAGACGACGCAATCCCAGACCTCCTGATTTTTTTGGTGTGCAGACTGATTCCCAACTTATTTTTGCTCCTCTTGCCGAATTTGGGGCTCCTCTCCACAGAAAACCATTGCACATTCTCTCTATCTCTTTGATGCATTCATTAGGGAGAATGAAGATAGAAGCCCAGAATGTTATAGTAGAGTAGATCACAGATTGTAGAAGTTCTAACCTTCCTGCAAAGGACAAATGTCGAACAGTCCACGAGTTGAAACGTCCTGCAAGTTTATCCATTAGAGGTTGGAAATCCGTCATTTTTTCTGCTGAAAGAGGCACTCCCAAGTAACGCACCGGTAAGACACCACTAGTGAGGCCAAACCGATCCGCCAGCTCCGCACATCTTTCCCTTGAACCACCATCAACCATAACTTCTGATTTTTCTGAACTGATATGCAGTCCCGAAAATCTCCTAAACTCATCCAAAATGTTTAAGATTCCCTGAAGAGACCCCTCCGAGCCATCGAAGAAAATCAGTACGTCGTCAGCAAAGCTTAAATGGGTAACGAGGGGGGCATCACAACCCGGGTGAATCCGAAACTCTCCTAAAGCTGCACCTTTATCTAGGAGCTTTGCAAGAATATCCATCACAAGCACAAACAAAAGAGAAGAGATGGGGTCACCTTGTCTTATTCCTTTTTTACCTTGAAAATGACCCGTGAGTTCTCCATTGATCATTACACTGTAAGATGTTGTAGTCACACATTCCTTGATCCATTCTCGGAGTAAGAAAGGAATGTTCATGGCTTCTAGCAACCGCATTAGGCAATTCCAACTAATGTTATCAAATGCCTTGGACAGATCAATTTTTAAACATCCCCTCGATGTTCTCCCAGGCTTATCAAAATCGTTAACCAACTCTGAAGCTAACAAAACATTCTCACACAACAACCTCCCTTGAACGAAACCAACTTGGTTCGGTTGAACTGCGTCGCCAACCACTAGCTGTAGTCTTTTCTTAATGATCCTGGCAATCACTTTATAAACAGTTGTGCAGAGAGAGATGGGCCTAAAGAGTTTCATTTCATCCGCACCTGTGATTTTCGGAAGTAATGATATTGTTGTAGCATTGAATCTGCGGAGCATACGGCTGGAGAGAAAGAAATCTTTGATAGCCATCACAGTATCAGAACCAACTACTTCCCAGGCTTCCCAAAAAAAATCAGCTGTGAATCCGTCGGGTCCCGGTGCTTTGTTCTTTGGCATAGAAAATAGGACAGCTTTAATTTCTTCATCAGAGGGTATTCGAGTGAGTTGTTGTTCAAGATTTTGTGGACATCGAAAGGACACCAACGATTGCAGCTGCCCTACTGTTGAGGATCCAATATTTTGATTCTGAGTTCCAAGAAGCTGTTCAAAATATGAAACCGCTGTTTCATGTATTTTAGCCTTTTCTTCCACACGCCTACCCTCTGAGTCAAGTAGATATCGGATTGCATTCCTTGCCTGGTGTGCAATTACCGATTTGTGATAGAAAGTTGTATTTGATTCTCCTTCTGAAAGCCACCTGATTTGGGATTTTCTTTTGTAGAAAATAGCTTGAGCCTTGTCAAAAAACTGCCATTTTCTTCGTGCGATGAACTCCTGTCTGAAGAGAGCAGCTGACGGCGAGAGCAGAAGTGCAGACTGAACCTCTTGTAGTTTTGACATAGCATCAGTAGCGCATTTTTGAATGTTCCCGAAACCTTCCTTGTTTAAGGCTCGACATGCCACTTTTGCCGATTTTAGTCGTTGACCAAGAGAGAACAACCGAGAGCCCACCATAATGTCCTTATCCCAAGCTTCTTTTAGAGTTGCCATGAACTTAGGGTGAGTTGATAGAAAAGAGAAATACATGAAACTCACTTTTCTTTGCTGAGTATCATCACCTAGGCTGAGCAGAGAAGGAGCATGGTCTGAATCTCCTGGCGGTTCGAAAACTGCTTGCACATCTGGATATGTCTCCCTCCATTTCTCGTTTCCCAAAACTCTGTCTAGCTTCCTGAGTATGGGATCCTCTTGTCTATTGTTTTTCCAGGTATAGTAGACTCCCCTGCTTTCGATATCGCTTAATCCACTCTCAATTAAGCACTCTTGTAAATCATTCATACCTCTTAGCGGAAGGTCGTACTGGATTACTGAGTAATGCTCTTCCGCTTGAAGTATTTGGTTAAAATCTCCCATTACCAACAAAGGAGAAGACCGGACGATCGACATCTGCGATAGGTCAATCAAGTCTCTCCACAGATCCCTTCTTTGAATTTCCAAATTGTGAGCGTACACAAACCCCACTGAGCACTGAAGTTTCGAGGTAACGTCGTAGGCTCCGCAAACTATAAGTTGCTATGTCTTTTTGTACACAACAACCAATAGAGTTGGGTCCCACACCAACCAAATCCTACCACCCTCTGAGCCAAAATAATTGTTCTCTACTCTCCAACCCGGAACAATTCCCTGCAACACCGAAGCTGCATTATCAATCCTCACCCTAGTCTCCAGAAAAGCCTCGATAACAGGCCTACTTTTCCTAATCCATCGACGAACCACATCTTGCCGAGTATCACTATTAAGTCCCCTTATGTTCCAACAAAAAATCTTTATAATTACAGGCATAGAAGGGGGGAGGGTAGCTTCAAGAGAGGTTAAAACTTCTTACCCAAGGAGGAGCCCTGGGTAAGAGATGTTTTCTTTGAGTTACCAATAGCCGGCAAATACTTCGTCGAATTTCCTGCTCCTCCTTGTATTTGACGTTTTTTCTTTGGTTGTTTAACAATCCAAAGCTGTTCATCCTTTTCCTTTTTTGCTAGCTGTTTATCTAGTTCTGCTTTTGAGTCTTTCTGATTGCCCCTGTGCTTGGAATCCACAAATTCTGCCGGAGTCCCCATTGTCAGCAAAGGTAGAGAGTCGACGAAGATGGTCTCCTTGGTGGGGGGATGTAGAGAAGATTGTTCGAATTTTTTGGCGATGATAATAGGAGCACTCAAACTTCTCCTCCGTGAACGGGACCGTCTACTCCTTTTAGAATGTGTTGAATACTGGGAGTCAGTATCGGAGTCGGATTCCCCTGAGTTCTGTTTGATGTTTGATTTTTGTGATTCTTCTACTGGCACCTTTTCTTCAACAACAACCAAGGGCAATTTTTCTTCAACATCAACCAAAGGAGTCGAACTTGTCGCCTTGGCAATGGGAGGCTCTTTGACTGGACCGTACGGGAGACTAGGTTTTTTTTTGAAGTAGTAGCAGGCAACGGTTGAGGAAGTGGCCGAATTTTCCACAATTGTTGCATTTTGGAGGGAGACTTGGGTACGCTATATTGATACGAACTGAGTTTCCAACCGTATCATGAACTTCGACTATATTTGGAGGAGCAGTGTCGAGACTTATTTCCACCTTGACCTTTACCTCGCCGAGATGATATGGCTCGAGCCTTGATTTTTCCGTGTGTAGGGGTTCTCCGATGGCACTTGCTACCACGCTTATTCCGTCAAGGGAGTATAGTTGAGGCGGGACGTTACGAAGAACAGCCCACGTTGGAGCTGTTTGTAAATCCGTTGGAGCGAAATTGTCTCCGGGTGTCCACGCGTACACAGAAAAAGCGCAATGTGCAGCTTGCCAATAGCCCACTTGCAAGACCCAATCACGAGTATGAGCTGTCGGAATATGGAGAGACAGGATGTGTCTGACAGTGTGCGAATTGCTATGTTCCCGAATTTCCCCCACACCGGGTTTAGGTCTGCATAAATCCTACCTGGAGGAGGTATTTTGCCATGAAAATGAGCAATTATGTGGTCTTTCCACAAGGTCGATGCCTGTAGGAGAACCGAACTTGGTGCCTGGACCACGGGTGTGCCATCTTTAAGGTAGATTGGTGATGAGATTTTCTTAAGATTCTTGAGGGAAGACTTGAAGCGCTCAGCAAACGATGGGGCTGAAGCGTATGGTATTTCCGCCGGAATCGATGACTTGAGGACATCAGAGTAAGATTCGCCGATGGTTATTGGAGGCTGAGTGTTCGGAGATTTGGGATCCGACAGATCTGGGGTTCGATTAAGCACCAGCGATTTTGGATTTGAAGCCATGAGTCCAGAAATAGCAGGAGTAGCAGGAAGAAAGTGAGAAGTTGAGAAAAAAGGGGGGTGGGACAATTCTCGTCGACCGGCGTGAGGCCCGTCGTCGGCGGCGTGAAGGAAAGGGAACCTAAATCGCCTTAAGGATCGCCATCCGTCTGGCAACTATTATAATTACCAAGAAATTGTGGGGTTTATTGTGCCGTGTTAGTGTGGGGTTGACCTTCAAACAAATTGTATATAGAAAAAAATTTGAACGTTGCATGCACAGATTTTAGCCTATATTTATGTCTTTATGTTTATATGCTAAAAATTAGTTTTTCTATTTAAGGAAATTTCGTTATTTGTGTTTTTATTCATCGAATAAAAAAACATAACATAATGTTCAAAACAAGATTTGGACCGTCTCCAATATGCTCCCCGCAGGTTCGACTCCTCTTGGCCACGCGGCCATGAGTCCTCTATGCGGCTCATGTGAATACTCGGAGAGAGGCCCTGCACGCGGAGTGCACCTCCTTTTGGGACTAGTCTGGACCCATCCATATGTCTGGGATACCCCATGTTAAAAAAAAAAAAAAAGATTTGGACGGTCGTATGCGAAATGCACTGGTTCTAAATTTCTAAACCTCTTAAATCTTATTAAAATTTATATTATATTTGGTGAGACGGGCGGTAAACATGCGAATTTCGGCAGTTTAAACAAAAATTAAAATGGTTGAGGCATTATAAGCAATTTTCACCATATATATATTAAGAAGTGCAGAGGTAATAATTTTAAAATTCACTTTAACATTTGATATATTTTTAATTTTCTATAGTTTTATAGCTTATTAAATTTAAAATATACTAATTCATTTCTGATTTACTTTATTGGTTTGGTATAACCGTATAATAAAATTTATATGAATTAATAAAATTAGTCATATTTAGTAATATTATTATGGTTTATTGATTATGAGGATTTGCTTTACGAATGTTAGAGGGTGTTATTCATTTATTGATTTTGAAATCTGTATAAGATTTATAAATATAAGAAAAATATTATGATTTCCAAATCTAATAATAAGTATGTACAAATCTGAGGGTTTTACCTTGGATTTTAGTCTTTGTATTTTTAACAAACAAATCCATTAAAATCCACTCAAATTCATAATAAAATTAAATCCACTAATAAATCTGTATGATTGAATAACACATGATTTGAATTTGGATTTATAAATTATAAAAACAATAACACATGACTTGCATTAAGATTTATAAATCATAGAACCAATAACACTGGATTTCATTCAAATTCTCAAATCCATTCAAATACATAAACCAATAACCCCACTAAATCTAGTTTGGAATTTAGTTTAGGATGCTTCTGTTTAACAAAAGAAAAAGAATTTTTTCAAATTTAATGACAAAAAGTTAGTATAAATTAAATTAATTATTTTATTTTAACATTATATTTTTGCTTATGATTATACTAACTTTAAATATTTATTTATAAATAAAATTATAATTAAAAAGTAGTGTATATTTGCTATATTTTTCTTAATACATAAAAGTGATTGCAAATAGAATTGAGTCATTTATTAATTGAAATGTTTTGAGAAATGTCATTTTGTGGTGTGCATTTTTCAAAAATACACTCATCCCTAAAAACAGAAGTGGTATGAGCCCCGTTCTTATTTTGTTCCAAAATAGTATTTCTGAAAACCCATTTATTAATTAAATAGTATAAATTTCAGACAATTTATTGGATAAGATATCACATAAGTGGATAAGCATGTAGTTAACTATTCACGCAATCAATCTTATTATTTCTTTTAGAGATATTAATATATTTAAACATGATTGTTAAGACTTAATTATTTGAAATATTTTTTATTCATTAGACTTTGAAAATTATACTGTAGTTAAAAGTGAAATATTTATACTATTAAAATAGCAGCACACATATCTATACAAAATTTGGTCATTTGTTATATTACATAAAATGCCACTAAAATTATTAAGTATCTTAAAATTTCATTAATGATGAAATGATCAATTCAATTATCAACTAATTTATCTATAATATATTTTAATATATTTTTTAATTTAAACATAAATATATATTTCTCATTTTAGTTACAAGTTTACAACATAATCTAAAATAAATTCTTTTTAATATTTTTCATTTTTATTAAAAAGTGCATTAATAATTATGAAAATATTAAAATAAGTTATTAAATTAAATTTTAATGTATAAAACGAAAAATGGAAATCCTATAGTATTTGTATATATTCTACATGCATAGTTAAATTATTATATCAAATAATAAATGTAAAAAGAAAAATTTAGCATACAAATTATTTTAATTTAGAATTAGATAGAGATACTTTTAATTTAATAAAATTTAAATATTATAAATTACTCAATATTTATGTTATCTGATATTAGATGGATGAGTTCGAAAAATAAACTTCAAAAAGTGGAGAGCAGAACAAAGGTAATGCTACCCAAACATTGAAGCCGGTCCTAGGCAACCAACAACGGAAGGAAAGGGAAGACAGAACGACAATCACCGGAAGGATACATACGATATGTGGGGCCTTTCTCAGTCCGCCCACAAAGAAGAAAGGAAAGGAGCTGCAACAGCTCAGCAAATCATAGTTGGATTCGGGGATACAACTATCAGGAAGAAAGCAGCACTTCCTTGAGATTAATGTTTTTGTACGAAATAAATTTATCGTTGGGTTAATTATCAAACATGCAAAGTATTTAGAATGCTATGAAAACTGGTTAGAAGAACGCAAGCAAACTAAAACTATTGTCTGCTAATGGGTTAAAATATAGTAAATTATATGATACATGACATTAAAATAAAACTGTTAACACATCAAAAAATTTCAAATATATATTATATTAACTAAAATAAATAAATATCAAAAAAATGAATTAAACTGAGAAGGGCGGCAAGTTAGGGACTAGCGCCGAATCAATAAATTGGAAATTAATCAGAGATTAATTTTTTAACCTTTTACATATATATTAATTTACATATTATATCGCATAAATAACAACAAATATTTATTTGTCATAATGGTTTAAAGACTTCCAAAACCCGAGGTGACCACTTCGAATTGTGGTGACAGCATATATAATTTTTCGATAATATATTTTTGATTTTTGATTAATGAATGGTAAATTACATTTTTTGATTTTTGATTAATGAATGGTAAATTACATTTTTGTTCTCATCTTCAAACCTTGGGATCAAAACCCTAATATGCCACCGCCTCTATAGTTTCATCATTTTTTTGTTTTTTTTTGTTGTTTTATACCAAAATATGATAGATCCACCCACAAATCATCGATTTATTATTTGAACTGGAAAAGAATTGTAAGTTCTCCAAAAATCCGATTTTTAAAGTGAATATGGTTTAATCTCGACGGTTGGTGGCTGCTGAACGCCTTGCCGCCGCATAAGCGGCCGCCTACCGGCATTCTCGAACATGGAATGAAAACATTTTAGTTTTGTAGTTAGTGAGACTTCTAGTTGTTTTTTAAATATAATATTAAACATCATATTTAAAAATATTTTACAATAAATGTTTTAGCATACAAAAAAAATAACAGATCTTGCCACAATTCTCCTCAGATCGAGATTATTCTTTCAAGAGAAAATAAATAGTGTTTTGTTAATTATTCATCTATTAATATATAAAAGTTGAAGCTATAGTATTCTAAGGGTGTCCACATAGAATTTTAATTTTAAAATAACCAATAGTATCATTCCACAACGACATTTGAGTTGAAGAAAGTTTCTAAATTTTATAATTGTATTGTATTGTTAATATTAAGATCCATAAGATAAGGAAATTATTATCTATAAATTTACATTTAAACAAAAATAATAATTTAATATTAGAATAAGAAAATTTATAATTTAAGTTATAAGATAATGAAATTATCTATAAATTTTTATTGAATAAAAAATCAACTTAATATTAGATTATGAAACCTTTTGATTTAAAATAATTATCTCATTTGCATAATTAACCCTATATAATTTACAATGGTGAAAAAAATAGAATAAATTTAATTAAAAACTACATATAAGAATATTAAAAATAAATAAAGAAAATATCTACAAATCTCTATTAATAAAAAATAACTTAATATTAATTACAAAAATTTATAATTTAAGATATGTCTCAATTACATAATTCACCATATATAACTTAGAATAAGTATTGTTGACCAAAAAATATATATCAACTATAATAAAAATAAAAAATTTATATAGGTTTATTTCTTAGTAGATAATGATTTTAGTTAAATCTTATACTACTAAGATATACATTATATACCTTTTAAACTTACTAATTTAGCCAATCAAATATTATACTAAAGAATTGTTGTTATATATTTTTAAAATTGTCTATATTAGCTTCTAAATAACCAACTAAATATTCCAAACTATCATCTTAAGTTAATTGTATTATTGTATTTTTTTAGTTATTAGAAAAAGTTTTTAATTCCTGAACAACTATTACAAAAATGAAAGATTATAATGAAGGATAATAAAAAATAAAAAATTATTAATTGATATAGAATTATAATTTTAATTAATTTAGTGAATTGTTTTTGTTTTTCTTATTTTTTGGTTAGATTCCGAAACAAATTATAATTTTATCTCGAATGAAACTTAGTTCTTATAACCCTAAAACTTAAATAAAATTGAACCAAATTATAGATTCATTAGTATGATCTATTATATAAAATCTTCACAATTTAAAAAAAAATAAAAATATAAAACTGTAATTGTATCGAACTAAATAACTGAATGTTCTTAAAAAAAAAAAAACTGAATGTATGGAATTATATAGACTTACGAATCATATTAAAGTTTGTGTATTTATGTTTTACTTTGATTGATTCTAAAACTTTTCATTTAATGTCATGTTAATCTCATGTGTATTTATGTTTTATTTTGAAATAGTCTTTAAACTTTTTGTTAATTAATATGACACTTTTAAAATAACTAAAAAATTGATGTATCAACACATAACACATAACACATGGAGAGATAGTTGTGTGATTACTGTGTTGATTAGACTATTAGCTGAATTCCGATGTCAAATTCATATGCATAACTTCTAAAAATGGCACGGTCTCACGTGATATACACATAATAATCCCGACGATCACGCCTGATGAAGTCAAAACCATAACAGAACAGAAACACATGCGTATACACACATACGTTATGAATATAGCTTCATGATCAGCATGAGACACCAACATGCATGCATGGATGTTTGTACACATTCACGAGTTGGATAAATTATTCCAAAATTTTTAAATTACTACATTAGTTAAAATAACAATTCTTTTTGCAAGTGGGGTTATACAAAAGTTTTTTCACGAATTAAGGGAAATCAATTAGCGTGCTCCTTGTCAATATCCAGCTGTTTTAAGGTTTGTGGACTTAATTACCCTTATAAAGTCTGTCTTTGGGGATAGATTTTCAAGGGCAGTTCAGGTAATCTGAAGCTAACATTATACTAATAAGAAGAAGAGACATGAGCTTTGCTCGCTTTCCCCGCTTTACTGGGGATCCCACGTTTGTTCCATCAAACGGCTAAGCTTTGACTAGAAGAGGAAAACACTTAAAGACCACTAATATAAATCACGGTCCCATGTGAATTTTAATACACGAATTTTCAGCTCGTCCATAATTCATGTTTAAAGTATTTGTACCTCCTGTTGCTGTCAAATTTGTTTTTTTTTTATATCGCATAAAAATGCAAAAGAACAATTTTACAAATAAATTTATAATATATGTTATTGAAATTGAAGAATAGTTGTTTTATCAATAATTATACTAATTTAAGATTAATTTTTTATCTTAATATGAAAACGATGAATGATTTTATTATCATTACGATAAATTCTAGTAATCTTTTTGACGTAAATATAGTGATCACGATATTTTTGTCTTTAGTAGGAGCTTTATGATATAATTTTGTATGTATTTGTAAGACAGAGACCATATTATATCAATGAACTTCTATATCGATCAATTATATATAGTAATAATCCCAGTCTTCATCAAGTTAACTACAGAGAAAAGAAATAGTAATTATTTACTTGTTTACCGTTTTTGTGTTGCTCCAGATAGTGTCATGATATCCTATAGATATTCATATTGATGTCTACCTAAAATCAAGTAGGTATCTTTGTTTTTCTTAAAATCAGGTAAGGTATGTATAAATAAACTACGTTTACTTTTAGCACAAAAAGGACAAAAATGTTTTGATGCTGGAAAAAATATAGTTTACTTTAAATAAATATGAACTACCTTTTTCTCTCCACCGATCTTGTGCACTATGTCACTATGTGCTACTTTTTCCTCATGGACCTAAATCATATTTTCTTCTTATTTTTCTATTTTCTACGATTTTTCACATCTTCTATGTATCGGATACTACTCTTAAAATAAAGTGCTATAAAAAATTTTGAAGTGATAATTGAAACCGATATAATTGAAATAGCATAACTATGCTTAATTAATTGGATTAAATGATTTTCACTTATTGTAATGATTTCTATTTAGAAATTTATATTCAAAATCTAAAATTCTAAAGTCTTTTTTATTGAACTAATAATCTATACTATTAAAACACACATGATTGTTCCTAAAAACTAACCTAGTTTATGTGTGTTATTTATTGAATATACCATCATAAACTATAAAACAAACTTTAATCAATTTATTAGGGATAATTTAATCTTAATAAACTTCAAAATAAAATAGAGTATAATAAATATCATACACATACTTAAACATAATTATTTAGATATTAATTTTCAAAACAAATCTCAAATTATTTATTTTATTCTTTTTATCTTATTTTTTATATAAGAAATATATATTTTCCTCTATTTTATCTTGAGACTCATACTCTCCATTAAACTTGATGATCATAACTCTCTATTTTATATTTTTTTTTTGCATAGCCTCATTTTCCCTAACATTTAAAATAAGTACTAGCTCATTTCCTTTGAACTTAAACCTTTACCTTGCTCTGGTTTAGTTCCTTTAGATGATCCCGGTGCCAATTTTTTGAATATATACTCTGCTTTTATAGACATTCCATTGTCTATGCTTCTATGTGGTTGTGGTGTCCAAGCAGCCTTGCTTCAGTTGGTAGAGATGATGTTCCTTTAGATATGTTGTTCAGCTTGAATCGTCAAAAGCAACAATTCTGCAATGTCATAGTAAGTTTGCCTTTCCACTTTCCAGCAATTCTTTCATGTAAACCGTCTAAGAACTGAGCCATTAGAGTCTCATCCAAATCATCCAACTCCAAGCTATTATTGAGAGTATTGGATTCTTCAAAATAATCTTCTTCCAACTTGTTTCCTTGCATGAGCTTTTTGAACTTTTTTGCAGGTCTTTGTGGTAGTAGGATGGCACAGATCTCTTTCTGATATGGAACCTCATCTCTCTCCCGGGGCGAAGCCAAGGTCTAAGGTGTGGGTGCATATGCACCTAGTATAATATTTATGTTAATAATTTATGTGAAGAAAATACCAAATTACACACTAGTTAATATTGTTAATGTTCCATGATGTCCCTTCTTTAGTCCCAAGTTAGTCCCAAGTTCGAGTCTCCATTTCATCAATTTTTTTTTCTGTTTTCAATTGTGCACCCATTAAAAAATGAAGCTAGATTCGCTTCTGTCTCTCCCTAGTGTTTGATTTGTCCATGTTTATGTCTTCTCCTTTCTTAGACATCTCTATCCTACTTTCAAACTGAGTATATAGATTCACATGAGTTTTTTCGTTATATATCTATCAGAATCTGGATACGGCAAATAATATACTAGAAGGACTAGGAACATAAACGCTTACCACCAAAATATTAAACATTCTCATCATCTAGTATTGTGTACACAATTTAAAACGATGAAAACCATCTTAATGATATTAATAAAATATCCTTTTAGCAACCAGAAATCATCCACTGATTTTTTTTCTTTCTAAAATTATTAATGAGACCAATTTTGTTGAAGTTGGCATCTCCGGAATTTTCTCTGTTTTTTTTTAACATATTATCCATGTTACCAAACACTCTTAAACTTAAAAAAAAAAACTAATGAATCTCACTTTCCTAATTAATTAAAAACAAAATCATATATATTAAATTCTTAAGTCAAATGATAAATATGATGAAATAAAAATTAAAAATATATTAGACCAGCATAAGATATATATATATTATCAACATTTATTTTTCCATAAACAAATTCATATGAATAAGAATATTATAAAATATTTAAACAAAAAAAAGCTTAACACCATAAAAACGAATTACCTATAAAAAAGCAATACTCCAAAATGCATCATTATTCACAAGTACACCAACTTATAATTATGAAATATACATATATAAAGTGAAAATATATTATTATTAAAAATTAAACCATGATCATTTAATATATTTTAGCTTAAATTATAATTTTACTTATCGTACAATTTAAAGGTCTAAATATTATATATTTATAATAATTTTTAAATTATAAATATTACAAAATTTTATCTATAAAAATATTCCACACTCAGGATAGGATAGAATCTAGTTTTAAGTAATAATAGAAAACTGTAATTTGGGACTTAAATATTAAAATAAAGTGCAATTCTCAAAAATACCACACTTTCATGTTTTTGTGACAAAAATACCATACCAAGGTGAAAATGACAAAAATAACATTTCTAGAAGAGAAAAAAAACTATTATATATTTATTTTCATATGTTTCTTCCCAATCTCTTAAACATAAACCCTAAAACCCAAAATTTAAACTCTAATTAGTGACTTTTGAACCCAAATTTATTAGTTTAATTATCTTTAAACCATTAAATAAATGTTATTTTTGTCATTTTCACCTTAGTGTGGTATTTTTGTCATAAAAACATGAAAGTATGGTATTTGAGGGTATTTCTCTAAAAAAATAAATTATATGGCAATAGGTTACCAAATATACGTAAAACATTATAGAATATTAATCCATGTAAGTACATCTATTTAACTTAACATTATGGAATGAATTCTAAAACGACTGGAAATGACAAATAACAGAAAAAATCTAAAAAAGACTAATTTATTCTAAGTGTAATCATGTTTCGTCCCTTTAAGAATCTCACTGTCTTTGTGCGTCAGACCAACAAAAAAAAAAAAAAAGAACTTCAATGTACTGAAAGTTTCCGCAGATCCATCTTCCCCAACATATCTCTGTAGCTCATCCATGAGATCTCTCTAACACATTACCCTTTTTCTCCTCTCTCTCTCTCCAGCTCACCGATTTCAAAAACAAAAATAAAAGTCGAAGCTTTTTTTTTTTGTCTCCGATGAAAAGCAAAATCTACCACCAGCAAAATAGCAGCAATGGTGTTGTAGGTAGCGATAATGGCTGCCGAAGTGAGTCTCCAAGCCCACCTTTATCTCCGAGCCGCCGTGTCCCTCGTCGTCAACGGCGGCAAACTCTCTTCAGAGCTTCTTCTTTCTCTCTCCGGAGAAATCTCCGTTACTTGCTTCTCCTTCCTATGATTTACGCTTCTGGGCTTCTTATGTGTGTCGGTCCTTTCTCGGGTCTCGTCGGGTGGGTCTATGTTCCCGGGTCTGTTTACCGGAGCCCCGAGATTTACCGGAAACTCCGAGATGACATTCTCTCTGACAACTCCACCGCCGTTGAGGTAAAAAAAAAAGTTCTCGTTTTTTGTTTCTTGCTTTTGTTTCTTGACTTTGTATGTAAATTTACTTAAAAAGCTTCTTTCTAATTACGTTAGCAGTTTTCTTCTGTGTGGAAATACAAAAGAAGACCAAAAATGCCAAAACCTTGTCCCAATTCGACAGCTTCATCACATCTTGGTCTTAACAGAGGTGAGGAGCCAAAACCAATTTCCTTAGATTTTTAATCTGATACTGAAACAACTATTGAATTGTGTGGCTTCCCCAGTTTATAAAGATGATCCTAGAGGTTTCTTGTTCATTTAACAAAATTTGATAAAAGTTTTTATAATTTATGAAATTTGTCCAGAATCATCTCCTCTTGCTCCTAGTGGTTACTTGATAGTGGAGGCCAATGGCGGTCTTAATCAGCAACGTTCCGCGGTATAACCTTCTTGTTCTCTTATTGACTAAAACAAATTGATCCTTTTAAGTCCTCAAATATGTCATAACTTGTTTCTTGTTTTAAAATTTCCTGACTGCTTCAGATTTGCAATGCTGTGGCTGTCGCTGGACTCTTAAACGCAGTCTTAGTCATACCGGAGTTTGAATTTCACGCCATTTGGAAGGATTCAAGGTAAGAAGCAAGGAAAAGTTTTTTTTCATTACTTACTCAAAGTCTTGTTAAATTATTGTGACTAAGAAATGTAAATATTTTGTTGGCAGCACATTTGGGGATATCTATGACGAAGATCATTTCATATCTAGCCTTGAAGGATATGTGAAAGTTGTGAGACATGTCCCAGATGAGATTATGAACCGTTTTAATTACAACCTTACAAGTGTCCCTACTATTCGGGTTCAAGCTTGGGCTACTGTGAACTATTATAATGGACAAGTCTATCCGGTGTTAAAGGAACATGGGTAGGTTTTTTACTTTTGAATCTTGAATCTATTACATGACTTTAACTCTTTTGTCTCTTAAGAGGGTGTCATTGTTTTATTACATTCAGGGTTATACGGATTTCTCCTTTTGCAAATAGATTGGCAATGAGTGTTCCACCATATATCCAACTTTTGAGGTGCATAGCTAATTACAAAGCATTGAAGTTTTCTTCACCAATATCAACACTAGCTGAAAAGTTAGTTGATCGGATGGTTGAGAAAAGCTCAGAGACCGGAGGAAAGTATGTTGCAGTACATCTTCGATTTGAGGAGGTAGATTTTCTTTTAGTTTTGTGTAAGAGAGACAAGATTTTTTTTAAAAAAACATAGTGATAAGCTTTTGTTTTTAGGACATGGTGGCCTTCTCATGTTGTCTCTATGAAGGAGGAAGAGCTGAAAAATCTGAAATGGATGTGATTAGGCAGAAAAGTTGGAAAGGGAAGTTCAAACGAAGAGACCGTATCATTAGGCCTGACCTAACCGCGTTAATGGAAAATGTCCCCTTACACCATTAGAGGTAACTTCCTTAAACAACAAAATATTCCTTTTTTTTTTTTCCAAATTTAGAGGCATTTTTCATGTAATTTGACGTTACCATAGGTCGGTATGATGCTCCGTGGTATGGGATTTGATAACAACACATCGATATATTTGGCCTCGGGAAAAATCTACCAACCTGAGAAACATTTGGCTCCTCTCCGGGACATGTTTCCTTGTCTCTACACAAAAGAGTCTCTTGCAACTCCAGAGGAGCTTGCCCCATTTGAGGTTTGGCTTTAAATTCATTTACTCTTTAAGTAGCTGTGTTTGGGGGAAACATGTAAAGTCTGATCTTTTCTTCCTGCTCTTTGATTGTTTAGGGATATTCTTCCAGAATGGCTGCTCTTGACTACACGGTGAGCTTGTTAAGTGAAGTGTTTGTGACAACTCAAGGAGGAAACTTTCCTCATTTTTTGATGGGACATCGGAGATTCCTCTTCGGTGGACATGCAAAAACTATTATACCCGACAAACCCAAACTCGTTCTCCTTCTTCAGGACATGGAAATGAGGTACTGTTCCTCATCTCAACCTCTTAATAGAGTAATGAGATATGTCTAGGACACAGATACCAGAAGAAATTTACTCTCTTGTCATTGAGATTTGATCAAGAAACAAATTCACTTTCTTGTTTCCTCTGAATCTTGAACAGGTGGGAAGTTTTTCAGAAGGAGATGAAGCTGATGCTAGGGGAAAGCGATCGAAAGGGAGTGATGGTACCTAGAGTCAGGAAGATCAACAGGAAAACTTCCATTTACACATACCCTTTACCGGAATGCGAATGCATCTTTCATTTGTCGTCCAATTTTTCAAACATTCAGAATCTTGGAGCTCTTCATCCAACTTCGAACCTCATGACTTCTGCAAGATTATAGTCCCAAAGTCTTTTTTGACACTTACACTGGAGCTTTGATCCCAAGTCCTGGACGTTTTCTTTTTGCTCTGGACGAAAGCGACCAAATCAGATATGGAGGAGAATTTTATGAGGAAAACTTGAGTTCACATGTGTACACAAAAAAAGTGTGAGAACTCTGCAGGATTGAAGGTGTTTTGATGTGTCTGGTCTTGTAGGATTTAGGACAATCACAAAAACAAGGGTGTGATTTTCTGTACTTAAATGTTGTATCTTTAGTGTTCATTACTTACGTTGTTTCCCTCAAATTGTTCAAGTGTATAGAAATTTACATCGCTCTTATGGAATTTCTTTTTAATTTTCTTTTGGTCTTACTTCTTTATAACATTACCTGTCATGTCATATGGTCCTAGTAGTTATATTAAAATGATAATTTAAGGATTTTGTTTCGGTGAATTCTGTTTGAGTTTTCTGTCCCAATTTCATTGGATATTGTTGGAAATTAAATTTGGATCTATAAAAATAGGCTAATTGAAGAGGTATTGGGAATTTGGGAGAAACTAATAATTGAAGAAAAAGCAATACCAAAGTAGAGATACGAAGCGAAATCGAATGGTGATTTTTTCATAGTTAAACAGGGTGAAATTTAGGTTTGGGCATTTGTAACTGAAATCCGAATTCGGGTTCGGATTCGATTCAAAATATCCAAACTCGATGCGAACCGGATCTAAAAAATTTCTAAATGGAATTTATAACTAAATATTTCAGGTTTTGGGTAACATCCAAACCGAACCAAAATCTGAAAGAATATCCTCAAAAATCTAAAATTAACTATGTTTTTTTTTTTGATCAACTGGTGAATATATTAAGGGATAAAAGACCTGAAAGCCCTATAAGTACACGATACTGCAACGAAACCGAAATCGAAGAAACTAGACAAAACGCTCCTTTTCTACAAACAGACACAGACAAAAAGGAAACGCAAACAACCAAATTAAAGAGAAGGACAGAAACTTGCTTCCTCTGCAAACAACTCAGCTAACCAATCTGGGCTTCCAAAGGCAACATAAGATTGGCGAAGATGAGAAGATGACACACTTGAAGCGATAAGATCTGCTCCCCCGTTAGAGCTTTTCTGTTCACACACTAGTTTCCAATCAACAAAACAAGATAAAAGTTTTCTCAGCTCCTCATCTGAGCTCGGAACGCAGGCCATCCTCTTGGGTTTTGAACAGAATTCACCAGAAGGTTATCATAGATACCAAAGACTACTCTTGTCCTCTGATGAAATGTTAGACTTTCCATAGCCCAAGATAGAACCTTAAGTTTAGCGTCATCTAAATTGGTCACATCCAAGAAAGCTCTGCGGCTATGTAACCGTACCAAACTACTGCTACTTCGAAGCACCCAGGATGCTCCAACTAGCCTTCTTTTTTTGCACCAAAAACACCAATATTGCATATGTCCCAATTAACTAGGGGAGGCGACCAAATTAAGGAACTGGTAACAAGAGCCCTCTGATTCTTCTTTTCTTCTTCAATATCGCAGGATTTGGCAAAGAACCACAACTCCAATTCCTCTTTCCCTTGATTACTTGTTTCAAGCGCATGGAGAGGCAAACCTTCAAAGAGAAATTTGTTCCTTCTTTTCCAAATGTTCCATAATACCCAGGGCCAGCTTCTTTTGTTGCAAACCATTCCTCCCTTGTTGCTATCCAATTGCAAGAGGTGGTTCACATTCGAATAAACAGAATTTTCATCAAACCCTCTCCTAAGAATGGGAATGTCTGCCAGACCCCAGACCTGCCTAGCAAATGTGCAAGAAAATAGCACATGGTTTATTGATTCCCCATTTGATCCACAAACTTGACATCTACCATCAACTTTCAAACCCCTCCTAGCTAATCCGTCCTCAACAGATAAAGCACTGCTCAGCGATTTCCATAAGAAGCTCTTGATTTTTGGTTCTGTAAGAATTGTCCAAACCTTTTCCTTCAATGGATTCACAGAAGGCTGTTGAGCCGCTTCCATCATAACCTCATTGTTCTCCTCTTGGTTGGCTAGCCAGTACGCAGATTTAACAGAGAAAGCTCCAGATTTATTGAACTTCCAAGTCCAGGAATCTTGATGATTAACGAGTGGCTTGATTTTTAATATTTGTTCCACGTCAGTCAGAAAGAAAAGATCATCCAGCACTTCTCGCTTCCAAATATTCCGGCTTGGATCCAAAATGTCTTTTACCATCAAGTTAACGTTGAAAAGGCTATTTTTCCGCCATGGAGCCCTGTAAATTCCATCTGAGTCCTGCATCCATGGGTCAATCCAAAGTTTTAATGTTTCTCCATTCCCAACCTGATGCATTATCCCTTTGATCATTAGGGACCTTCCAAAGAGGATACTTCTCCAAGCGTATGAAGGCCTGAGTCCCATCTTTGCTTGAAGTATGTTTCCGTCGAAGAAGTATCGGCTTTTCATGACCCTAGCCACGAGACTGTTTGGGTCTGAGAGAATTCTCCAAGCTTGTTTGGCGAGAAGCGATTGATTAAACAACTCTAGATCTTTAAACCCCAACCCTCCAACAGCCTTAGGAAGGCACAGTTTCTTCCAGCTGATCCAAGGGATTTTACATGTGTGATCGTAAGAGTTCCACCAATAGTGATTCATAGCCGAGACCAAATTGGCGCAGATCATTTTTGGGAGGCAAAAACAGCTCATTGCGTATATAGGCTTGGCTAGAGCAACTGCTTTCAGAAGAACTTATTTTCCTTCTTGTGAGAGCAACTTCCCAAACCAACCTGTCATCTTTGCCTTCATCCTCTCCTTAATGTAATTGAATAAGTCGATCTTGGAGCCACTAAAGCATTCCGGTAAGCCCAAGTAGATTCCTGCTCCCCCTTCCTTGAAGATTTGGAATATCTCTTGAATGTTTTTCCTCTTTTCCTGTAATACTCCTTCACCAAAGGTTATTGAAGATTTGTTCACATTTACAACTTGACCAGTAGCCTTGCCATATCTTTCTAGTATTTGTTTCTGGATTGTACATTGTGACTCAGTGGCTTTGCACAGAAACAAGGAGTCGTCTGCGAATAACAGGTGGCTGACAGACGGACCTTCAGGACCGAAACTAATACCTGAGAGAATACCTGCCTGTTCCGCTGAGTTGATCAAGTGAGAGAGGCCTTCGGTGCAAAGAACAAACAGGAACGGCGACAGTGGATCTCCTTGACGAAGTCCTCTCTGCGGTATTATGAGGCCGTGAGGTTGATCATTGATCAGGACCGAGAAGGTTACCAAAGAGAGACAGGACTGAAGGAATTTTGTCAGGTTTTAACTCTTTAAAACTATCAAGTTCCTATTGCCACAAGATCATGCTATTGAATCTATGTCCTCAAATCAAGGATTTACCTGGAGTTTTGCAGCGGAATGATTAGGTAAAGCGAGATCTCGAGCGCCTCAAACGTTGCGCCTCTATAGCTAGTCCACACGCACACAAGACTGGATCAGGGATGCTAGTGCCTCTGGGAGCTTTTGAGTTTCTATCTCGACGGCTAGGGTAAGACTTACAACTGATTTCGTGGCTCTGATTCCTATATATAGGAGTCAAGCACGAAATCCCATAACCCTTGGATTAACCGGTTCAAATTGAGTCGTTAATTTGAACCCGGTATCATTAATCCCGAGTGGTGTCGATCGGCACCAATAAGTGGTGTCGATCGACACCCACTTATAAACTCGATATCAACGTGCAACAATTACACATTGATGAGATCATTACTTTAATGATCATTCCCAGTACTCGTTATCCAGTTTGCTTAGGTGTGTGACCCTATAGGATCATATAATGTTGGCAATGAGTTCACAACTCATAATTATAAGCGGCTTCTAGCAAAACATATAATTACCCAACATTCACATGATAGTCTTATCTCGACTTAACAACTATGTTAGAGTGTATACAAGTATGATCTCCAGGACATTCCCTTCAATCTCCCACTTGTACTGGAATCAACTTATTCCAATAATCCCTTTGTCACTATATCTCGATTCAACATATGGCAAGAGCTCGTGTCATCCTTATAAAGTCAAATCATGTTTATCGAACTCTGATTTGTACTGATAAAAGCAAACGACTGACTTTCAGCTCGTTCGAGTGTGGCCACACATTTCCTCAGTACCAAATCTCCGATAGGCCTAGAGATATTTATCTCCCGTTATATAGGAGGGACAAATTCAATCTTGTTCCATCCCCTGTTTCCCACGCACTTCATGACGTGTCCAATCAATGTCTT
This sequence comes from Isatis tinctoria, assembly GCA_010577795.1. NCBI lineage: Eukaryota > Viridiplantae > Streptophyta > Magnoliopsida > Brassicales > Brassicaceae > Isatis > Isatis tinctoria. The sequence continues at coordinate 33,409 of VHIU01000375.1, read as the reverse complement.
TATAGTCACCAGTTACGGCTGACGTTTGACAAAGTCAAAGCAAACCAATTCATGTGCAGGAAATCATGATGAACTCAGGTCTAAGGACTATACTCTTATAGTCGTAATGAGAGACTCATATGATACTCATATAACAATCTTGTTGAGTCCTCATTAGCGGGTCATGTCCGATACTGTGTTCTCAACACATATCTATGTGATTGACTTTGATACTCCTATCAATGACACTATGAAACTTGGTCATCAGTACACATACTAATCTCACGCGGTCATTAATGTCCCAATTTAATGACCTTCGACTAGGGACCTCAATAATTTACGACATTTACTGTTTATAGGGTTTCATGATCAAATCACGCATTTGATGTCCTAATAATGTCTCAAATTATTTTGGGACTTTTATTTAATCATTTAATAATGCAATTAAATAATACTGAAACATTTCATTAAATAAAACATAACCAAGTATGTTTACATAAACATCAAAACAAAATAAATGACTCCCACTCAAACTAAGATTACTGCTCAAGAAATCTAATTCCCATTGCAGCAACATGACTCTCATGCTTAGGCCATGGGAGTGGCTTGGTCAGAGGATCAGCAACATTATCGTCCGTCGGGACTCTGCTGATCTTCACATCACCTCTCTCGATGATCTCTCGTATCAAGTGATATCTTCTCTCGATATGTTTGGACTTCTGGTGTGATCTGGGTTCCTTTGCTTGAGCTATGGCTCCATTGTTGTCACACAGCAATGCCACAGGCTCAGATATGCTAGGAATCACACCGAGTTCAATCATGAACTTTCTGATCCAAACAGCCTCCTTTGCCGCTTCTGAAGCAGCAATGTAATCAGCTTCGGTTGTGGAATCCGCCACGGTGCTCTGCTTGGAACTCTTCCAACTGACTGCACCGCCATTCAGACAGAAGACATAACCAGACTGAGATTGGGAATCGTCTCTGTCCGTCTGGAAACTAGCGTCGGTGTATCCACTCAACACAAGCTCATCACATCCACCGTACACCAAGAACTTATCCTTAGTATTTCTCAAATACTTCAGGATTGTCTTGACGGCAGTCCAGTGACTCTCACCGGGATCAGATTGGTATCGGCTTGTCATGCTCAAAGCACAGGCGACATCCGGACGTGTACATAGCATGGCATACATGATAGATCCTACTGCAGAAGCATAAGGAATCCTACCCATGCGCTCTCGCTCCGCAGGTGTCGAAGGACACTGCTTCTTGCTGAGAGTGATGCCATGTGACATCGGAAGCAAGCCCTTCTTGGAATCATGCATATTGAACCTATGTAAGACCTTATCGATATAAGTGTCTTGACATAGTCCAATTAGCCTCTTTGATCTATCTCTATAGATTCTTATTCCAAGAATGTACGCGGCTTCTCCCATATCCATCATCGAGAAGCAACTTCTGAGCCAACTCTTTACAGACTGAAGCAACGAAACGTCGTTTCCAATAAGGAGTATGTCGTCTACGTATAATACGAGAAATGCAACTGCGCTCCTGTTAGTCTTCTTGTATACGCATGGTTCCTCCTCGTTCTTGATGAAGTCAAACATTTTGACTGCTTCATCAAAACGGAGGTTCCAACTCCGAGATGCTTGCTTCAATCCATAAATGGATTTATGAAGCTTACATACCTTCCCAGCGTTTTTAGGATCTGTGAAACCTGGAGGCTGCGTCATGTACACATCCTCCTCCAGAATCCCGTTAAGGAAAGCTGTTTTCACATCCATCTGCCAAATCTCATAATCATAATAAGCGGCAGTTGCTAGGAGAATCCGAATAGATTTAAGCATGGCGACTGGGGAATAGGTTTCGTCATAGTCAATACCATGAATTGTTTGAAACCTTTTGCCACCAATCTAGCTTTATAAATCTGAACGTTTCCATCCACATCGATCTTCTTCTTGAAGACCCATTTACACTCGATGGCTTTTACACCATCAGGTGGATCAACCAAAGTCCATACTTGGTTCTGTGACATGGAACCCATTTCGGATCCAGCGGCCTCAAGCTACTTTTCGGAGTCAGGGCCCATCATGGCTTCTTCGAAATTCGCAGGTTCGTCGCTGTCAATGATCAACAGATCATGACAGTGAGTTACGAGAAATCCATATCTCTCGACCTCGTTGCGAATCCTTTCGGATCTGCGAACTACAGGCACCACATGTGCTGGCTCCACAACCTCTTGTGAATCCAACGGATGTGTTGGTTCCACAACCTCTTGTGAATCCAACGGCTGCTCTTCCTCGTTAGGTTGAGCAGCGTCCTGTGACTCTCGAATCTCTTCGAGTTGTACTTTACTCCCACTGTCTTTCTTGGAAAGAAACTCCCTTTCGAGAAAGACACCATTCCGAGCAACAAACACTTTGTTCTCGGATCGGTTGTAGAAATAGTATGCCTTGGTTTCCTTAGGGTAACCTACGAAGTAGCACTTATCAGATTTGGGTGCAAGTTTATCAGTTATCAATCGCTTGACATAAACTTCACAACCCCAAATTTTCAGAAAAGACAGACTTGGAACCTTTCCAGTCCATATCTCATATGGAGTCTTTTCAACTGATTTAGATGGGACTCTGTTCAGCATAAACGCAGACGTCTCAAGAGCATATCCCCAGAAGGATAACGGTAGATCCACATGACTCATCATCGATCGGACCATATCCAATAAAGTCCGATTCCTCCTCTCAGACACACCGTTCCATTGAGGTGTTCCAGGAGGAGTAAGTTGTGAAATGATTCCACAATCTTTAAGATGATCGTCGAACTCTTGGCTTAAGTACCCACCTCCACGATCAGATCGAAGAGCTTTAATACTTTTACTAAGTTGGTTCTGTACTTCATTTTGGAACTCCTTGAACTTTTCAAAGGATTCCGACTTATGTTTCATGAGATAAACATAGCCGTATCTACTGAAATCATCAGTACATGTAATGAAGTACCTAAAGTTTCCACTAGCACTAATGCTCATTGGGCCACATACATCAGTATGTACAAGGCCCAACAAGTCACTGGCCCTTTCATTTATCTTGTTGAAAGGGGTTTTAGTCATTTTGCCTATTAAGCAGGATTCACATTTCTCAAATGATTCATAATCAAAAGAGTCTAAAAGCCCATCACGATGGAGCTTTTGAATCCTTTTTTCATTAATGTGGCCCAAACGACAATGCCAGAGAAAAGTCGGGTTCGAGTCATTGGTTTTAAACCGTTTGTTAATTATGTTATAGACCGACATTGATTGGTTGAGAATATAAAGCCCATTCTCCAATGGGGCGCTACCATAGAATATATTATTTCGAATAAAAGAGCAACATTTGTTCTTAATCGAAAATTCAAAACCATTCTCGTCCAAAACAGAAATAGAAATGATATTCCTGCTTATCGCAGGTACATAGTAGCAATTCTCCAACTCTAAAATCATGCCTGAAGGCAAAGACAAATGGTAAGTTCCTACGGCTAATGCAGCAACTCTTGCTCCATTCCCAACTCGCAGGTCCACTTGTCCTTTCTTCAGTGTTCTACTGCTGCGAAGGTCCTGCATATTAGTACAAATATGAGCACCACAGCCGATATCCAATACCCAAGAGCTAGAACCTGAATATGAAGCAACATTTACTTCTATAACATAAATACCTTTAGATGTTGTCTCGTACGACTTCTTCAGGTTCTTCAGACCTTCCAGGAATTCTTTGCAATTCCTCCTCCAATGCCCTGGCTTCTTGCAATAAAGGCAAATGTCAGCATCAGTGGGGCCACATTTGGGCTTGGAACTCTGCTCAGGCCTGTCCTGATTCTCAACCTGGACAGCCCTGGCCTTTCCTTTGCCTCTAGTGGGTTTCTTAAACCCTTTACCCTTCTGTACCATAAGTACTTCAGGTTTGGCCTTCTTGATGTTGGGCTCTGCCGTCTTGAGCATGCCGTGCAGCTCAGTCAGAGACTTCGTCAGATTGTTCATATTTTAGTTTAGAACAAACTGATCAAAGCTAGACGGCAGGGATTGCAGGATGATGTCCGTAGCCAACTCTTGCCTAAGGGGAGAGTCCAGTCGAGCCAGGTTATCAATATAACCCATCATCTTAATGACATGAGGGCTCACTGGACTGTCATTTGACAGCTTGCACTCGATGAGAGACTTGACCGTCTGGTACCTCTCAGTGCGAGCCTGCTCCTGAAACATAGATTTCAGGGTTGTGATCATCTCGATCGGTGACCCCGCGTTCTCGAACTGCTTCTGCAGTTCCGAGTTCATCGTGGCCAGCATCAGACAAATCACATTTGTCACATCATCCGAATGCTTTTCCCACCTTTCCTTTTCTGCATTGGGAGCATTGGATCTCGGCTTTTCAGGAAGAGCCTTTCAAGGACATAGTCCTTCTTTTCCTGTCTGAGAACTATTCTCAGATTCCGATACCATTCCAAGAAGTTGGATCCTTTCAACTTTTCCTTCTCAAGGACGGATCTCAACGTGAATGAGTTTGTGTTGTTGGTTGACATAACTGAATAAAGAAAAGAAGAGAGTTTAATTAGTTTTGATGTTTCAAAAGTTGAGAAATCTTAACAATTAAGAAAACTCACATTATATTCTAATTTAATTTTCCTCTAATAAAATATAATGATCCAAGATCCATATTTCACTGAAATCTGAGTGAGCTTTGGCTCATCGCCCAGACTTCAGTTATTTAGGTAAGCAACTCATTTGCTAATCATATCCAATATGACTCTTGTCTCGGATTGATATCTTATATCACAACCGATCATATGTCTCTAGGCCCAAAACCATTTTGATGGCCCAGTCAAGCAAACCAATCTTTGAGTCATGTAGTATCACGATTACCACCTGCCGTACTTGTGTAGTTGCGAACGCCTTGCTTTGGCAAGCCCATCACACAACAAAACAAGTCTTGGCAGTTGACAAGAACTGGGAAGACATGAAATGCTTGATATTATGTTTGAGGAATGAAACATAACTCTCAATACATATCATATATGTGTTGAGAAAGATTAGAATTAATATTCACACAAAATCTTTTAATCTAATCAAATTGATTAAGGTTGGAACTTCGAATCTGTGCTGGTGTCGATCGACACACGCTTGGTGTCGATCGACACCACACAATTCGAGACGCGAGAAACCAATTGATCAATGTAACCGCGGTTAAAGTCTAACCCGATTAAACCAATCAATTTCGGTTCAATCTAATTGAACCGGTGACGGTTAACTCGGGTGTCGATCGACACAACCCTTGTGTCGGTCGACACCAGCTAATCGGTTCAATCGTGATGAAATCGATTAAACCCAATTAGACCGATCGTACCAGTCCGGTTCAATCTAATTGAACCGACGGCGATCGACGCGTGTCGATCGACACCACCCTTGTGTCGATCGACACTGCGATTTCCGGAACGTCGATCGAAAGATCGACACTTAAAGTTTTCGATGCGAAAAAGGCCGGTGTCGATCGACACACGCTTGGTGTCGATCGACACCGCCGCGCAGACACCCTAGTTCTTTCTTTTTATCAAAACGTTTTTGACACAAAAGATCTAACATGCGATTCCTAATGATTTCAAAACTCAAATTCGAATTCATTACTTAAACACAGCATGTTACAGATTCAATTAAACATATGGCTCTGCTACCACTGAAGGAATTTTGTCAGGTTTTAACTCTTTAAAACTATCAAGTTCCTATTGCCACAAGATCATGCTATTGAATCTATGTCCTCAGATCAAGGATTTACCTGGAGTTTTGCAGCGGAATGATTAGGTAAAGCGAGATCTGGAGTGCCTCAAACGTTGCGCCTCTATAGCTAGTCCACACGCACACAAGACTGGATCAGGGATGCTAGTGCCTCTGGGAGCTTTTGAGTTTCTGTCTCGACGGCTAGGGTAAGACTTACAACTGATTTCGTGGCTCTGATTCCTATATATAGGAGTCAAGCACGAAATCCCATAACCCTGGATTAACCGGTTCAAATTGAGTCGTTAATTTGAACCCGGTATCATTAATCCCGAGTGGTGTCGATCGACACCAATAAGTGTGTCGATCGACACCCACTTATAAACTCGATATCAACGTGAAACAATTACACATTGATGAGATCATTACTTTAATGATCATTCCCAGTACTCGTTATCCAGTTTGCTTAGGTGTGTGACCCTATAGGATCATATAATGTTGGCAATGAGTTCACAACTCATAAATTATAAGCGGCTTCTAGCAAAACATTATAATTACCCAACATCACATGATAGTCTTATCTCGACTTAACAACTATGTTAGAGTGTATACAAGTATGATCTCCAGGACATTCCCTTCAAGGACATGACCCAATCTGTCCATTGTTGGTGGAAAACCATGGCCGAAAATAGTGCTCTAATGTAACTCCATTCGACCCTATCAAAGGCTTTGGATAGGTCTGACTTGATGGCTAAGAAATCTGAATTAATGTCTGGGTGATTCTTGAGAGCATGAACCAATTCATGCGCCACTAGAATGTTATCCGAGATGAGTCGATCGGAAACAAACGCGGATTGCGATTCTGAGACCAAGGAGGCAAGAAAAGGCTGCAACCTTTTGACCAAAATCTTTGAAATTGCTTTGTATAGGACAGAGCAGAGACTTATCGATCTTAGGTTGATCATCTCTGTAGGATTTTCTGTCTTAAGGAGAAGACAGAGGTGAGTGTGGTTCCATTCAGATGGTATGTTGCCTGATTTGAAAATGTCTTGAATTTCTAGCGTAACCTGATCACCAATGGTTGTCCAGTAGTGTTGAAAGAACAGACCGGACATACCATCCGGACCAGGGGCGCTAGATGCTTTGACAGCGAAGATTGCTTCTTTTCTCTCTTCCTTGGTGACCTCTCGGACTAACTCTTTGTTCATTGCCTCTGTGACTCTGGGAATAAAGCCTTGAAAGAAAGAGTCAAAGTTTCACGAATTAGAGGAGGTGAACAACTTTTTGAAATAATCCTCAGCAACCTGACCTTCACAGCTTCTGATCTTCGGAGTTGCCCTTTTTCATCCATGAGTTTTTCAATCCTCTTTTTTGATCGGCGGTGTTTGACGACTTCATGAAAATAACGTGAATTTTTATCACCACTCCTTAGCCAGTAAGCTTTGCTTCTTTGTCTCCAGTACAATTCCTCTTCTTTGTAGGCTTTAATCAACTCATGCTTCAGGTAATCCATGTGTTGAAAACTAGGCTTCATAGATTATTGCTCTGCTTCCAAAGAAACTTCAATCTGAGTGATTTTGTCCCTTGAGTTTTGATTATTTCTTTTCTTCCATTTGCTGAGAGATTTCCTACACGCTTTTAGCCTGTCCGTCACTTTGCATGCAAAACCTCGTGATTGATGCTTCCAAGCCTGTGCAATGGCTTCTTTGACTTCAGGTTGATGAAGCAATCTCCTATCAAAACGAAACTGGCCTCTGTAACTTTCTTGAGAGTCTATTAGCTTCACTAACACAGGTCTATGGTCACTTCCTCTCTTATCCAGAAACAGTTGGTTTGAAGCCGAGAAATGAGTAAACCAATCTGAGTTGCCGAAACACCTTTCAAGCCGATTTTGAATCCATATTTTGTACCTCATGCCTCCCCAAGTAAATATATTTCCTTGGCTTTGAAGTTCAGTCGTATCACAAGCATTTAACATGTCAACAAAGGGCTTAAAAACAGAGTCACTTCTTCTTGGTCCGCATAATTTCTCGCCATTGTGCATGATATCATTGAAGTCTCCCAACATGCACCATCTTTCTTTTCTATTGACCCCAATCCTACTTATTCTTTCCCAAACCTTTGCCCTGTGTTTAACCAAAGGATCACCATAAACACAGGAGATAAAGAAATCCAGAGCACTGAATTGAACTTGCATATCCAGGAGATTCTTATCCATAACCAAAATATCAATATTTACAGAGTGATTCCAAAAGAGGGCAAGACCTCCACTACGCCCTAGAGGCTCTACCGTATATACACGATTGTAACCCAGCCATTCTTGCATATCTACCATCTCGTTTCTACTCTTATTCGTTTCCATGAGGAACAACATCTCGGGGAAGTGGTTTTTACGCAACTCCTCGAGCCTCTAAACTGTCAAGCCGTCAGACTGTCCAACACCTTGACAGTTCCAGCTGATGATACTCATTGATGATTGGACAGTCCCTCCATTGGGACCGCCTTCTGGAGCTTTGATTTCATCCTGATGGGTAGTTGCTCATCTTCCATCCGATGTTTTCTTTTCTTACTTCCTTCCTCATTCTTGCCTCTTTGTTTATCTGATAAATAAGGTGCCTCAAGTTTCATTGATTCCTTCAAAGATGGTCTTCTTTTGGCTTTAAAGGGCCTTCTTCTAGGAGTTGGTTTCTTCTTTGATGTCCCGGAATAGCTAGGCTCAGAGAGACCATGGCTAAAACCCGTTGAACATAAAGGAGAGACCAATTTTTTCCCCATACAGGCATCCATCATCACTCACCATCGGATCGTTTAGGTCCACTGGCAGCCAGCCTGTTGCTCGTCCTGATACTCTTGCACCAAACAGCAGCGAGTTCGATTTCGGAGGAATTTAGGGAATCTCTTGAAGCTTTTCCTTGATGCCATAATCAAACACCGGCCCTTTGCCTTTGTCTAGAATTTTTGTCACCGAGGGAAGAGGTTCCATACTTAACACTGTTTTTTGTAGTATCAGATCTTTTTCTGCTTCCTTGACCGAGCTTTTTACTCTTTCTTCTCTAAGAGCAATGTCTTCCCCATTAGCTGCAAGAAGATATTTACGCATTTCATCCAGTACTTCTTTCGCTATCTTCGGTCTTCCTGTAGCCGAGTTGACTCCTACTTGTTCCTCATTTAAAACACCAAAGAGGGGATCGCCTTCTTGCAGTTTTTTTTAACAAAGCATCGGCAATCTGTTGTTTTCTCTGAACCGAGTCTTCCTGTCTCTTTTTAACTCGTAGGGGACAGATTGTTTGCTCATGGTTCAAGCTGAAGCAAGAAAAGCGACGTTTCTGGACTTTTTCATAGTGAAAATGAATGACCGCCGGTTCACCTCCAGGGAGGATCACCTTCTTCGCCATTTTCAGGGGTTTGGCGACATCGAAGAAAACTCTAGCTCTGACAAAGTCTTGAGTTTGGGGTTTCAGGGGGTCAAAAGCTACGACATCTACTCTTCCAATAAGTTCGGCAAGCCTTGTTATGGTGTCAAGAGTGTAGTGATTGATAGGGATCTTACTAATCTGGATCCAGATTGGTATGAACTGAAGATAACCTTCAGGAGGGTGAGGAACCCATCTTTCCAAAGCCACAGGCCATTTATTGTGGGTGTGAACTCCTTTTTCCAGAACTTCAGTTAGATCGTGTTCTGAGTTGAAGAAGAATTGAAATTTCTCTTGGGATAAAGCTATGCTTCTTACTCTGCCTTCTTTGCCCCACTTCCTAGGTAACTGGATGATAAGGGAAGACATCTTTTGACACTCAGGGTTGAGGGATCTTCCAATTAAACTCAGAGAGTTATTACCGCTTGAGCTGTAGTTGGGTAGGTCAGGTAGAATAAATGGCTCGTCTTCTTCTTCCAACGAAAGCGCCATTAATGCTTTGTCCATTACCACCGACATGATTGAATGAACCAAGAACTGGATTAACTAAACATATCTGATAGATCTTCTGTTAACTCTCTCAAAGACTTTTTAGAACATATGAACAAACCCTAATTACCCAGGAGATTTGAGTAAAAAGAAGAGTTTCACATGTTTTTAGGAAAAGAAACCACTTGAGGACAAGAAATATCCGACTAAATCTTCACTTTATCAATTAAGCAAAGACTCTAATTGAAAAGAAAGTGCTTAAGCCCATAAAGGGTTACTGTGGAAAAAAGCTGATCGACTAGTCTTCTACGATCTTTTCTAAAATTAACTATTTTGGTTTGTGTTTTTTTTTTGGTTTGATTTGGCCCAATAGCTAATGAAATCGGCCGGATAGTAATATAAAGCAAAATTAAACCCAATGTAAAAGAATTTCGGTTCAGTTCGGTAACAATTTTTATGAACCGAAATAACCGAAACCGAAGCGAACAAAACCAAAATTTAGTTCGGTTCAATTCGAAAATTTTTTTCATTCCAAAATAACCGAAAAACTGAATTATCGGAACCGAGAAAACCGAAGTAACCTGTTTATTCTTTTTTCTTTTGGTAAGATCAACGCCATCGTCATTCGTCAATCTCTTCTTCTTTCATCTTCTTCTCTTTCAATCTTCTTCTTCGAATATCATCTTCTTCTTCTTAGAGATATCAAGTTGTTTTTAAGTGTTCGTGAAAAAATCACTCCTTTTGGGTTTAGTTTCGATAAATTTCGATAACCAACTCTTTCGTTTTGGCTTCTCTCCAGGGGTTTGCTCAAGCCGCTGCAATTCTCGCTCTTTGCTGTCAACTCCCTCGTTGTAAGTTATCCAATATCGATACTTTGTAATTAGATTTTTTTCTTCTTCTTCTCGGTCTCTGTTAATTAGCTTGGCTTCTCATAAAGTTTTTGAGCATCAGTAAACTGAATCACACTTTATTCAATTGAACTCTAAAATCCGATTACACCTTGAATCCAGAAATCACGAGAATCGTCGACCTAACCCGATCTCATCTCCACAAGGTTCGAAACCTCTTTATACTTGAGCTGCTTCTCTAACTAGAAAAGATACTCCTTTGCTTACTTGTATCCGAGTTCTTCTTCTTCTTCTTCTTTGTATAGCCACTTGTTCAATATGCTTGTCCCCAAGCTTAATAGTGAGAAAACTGATATCATCATAAGCATAGCAACAGAATGCAACCTATATAGATTCATTTCTTCCTCAAAATGTTGGAGCTTGCTTTTTCGTCTTTAGCCTAACGTTTTCTCTGTCAGTCAGCTTATGAGCAGATTTCGATATTAAATTTCTGCTCTGAATCAATTGTTTATACAAACAAACAAAATGAGAAAAGGGTAATGGCGGATGATTCATTAAAGTTATACTATTAAGCCCCATTCGTTATCTATTCTTACCTTCTTTACAGATTGTCCTTCGGACCTTTCTTGTGTTGTTATGCATTTAGGTGTTTTGCATTTCTTTTGTTAACTTGTCTGTAGTGTTGCTGTGTGTTGAGGTTAGGTTTGTGTTTGAGAACTTGATTGATCTTCTTCTCCGTCAATGCAATTACTCCATATTCATCTTCTTCTCCTTGTTCTCTCGCACTAGTAACTGAGCTCACATAATTAGGACTGTTCTTGAACTATACCACTACGAATGTTAAAGATGGTTTTTTGCTCATAAGGTACCCTGAACTAAAATTTTAATGTACTGAAAGTTTCCGCAGATCCATCTTACCCAAATATCTCTGTAGCTCATCCATGAGATCTCTCTAACACATTACCCTTTATCTCCTTTCTCTCCAGCTCACCGATTTTGAGAAGAAAGTCTCGGATCCAACATTTTGAGAACAGATTCCTTGTTAGAATTTTTTTACGAAACCATTCTCTTCTCACTGGACGCATTCACTGAAAAAACCCTAGATTTACGTGTTGGGCTTGATTGTTGTAACGAGGTAAACACTGAATTCTACTGATTCTGATAGTTTATGTTCCAAGTTTTGGTTTTTGGGTGGATTACTACATATTTGCCTAGTATTTGTAAGTTTATGTTAGTAGATAAAAGTCAAGGTTTTTAATTATTTTAACTAGTTTTAATTTTTTCAACCCTTATCAACAATTTTAGTTTTCTCCATCAAAAGCTACATTCTTCTCTCTACATATATGCAAGTGGCGAACTTGGCGCGTTTCATATCTTTAAGACCTTGGTGTCTATCTTTCTCCGCCGCTGTCCCAGGTTCCAACCATTTTACTTGAAACTATTCTCTTTTTCATTTTGAAATTGGATGCTGGTGACGAAGTCCATGGATATAGTTAATGTTCTAATGCGACTTTTATGCTTGAAAATGATTGAAAGTTTTAAAATTTTCGTTTTGTTTGATTTAGCAATGGATCGTGATGCTTCGTGTAGCTTGGTTTTATGTGGGAAGTCCTCTGTTGAAAATGATACAGCAGAGCGTTTGAAGAGCAATAACTTGCTTAAACTCTCGGATGATACTCAAGTTTCACTCTTTTTAGACTCTGAGATGAAGAATTTGGTCAGAGATGATGACTCGTTCAATCTTTCGCTGTTCATGAACTCGATTTCAACTAATCGGTTTGGTCGGTTTCTCATTTGGTCTCCCCGGTTGCCTTCCACTCACGACGTTGTTTCTAGGTAAGCATTTTAACATTCATCTATTTTGGTTTCTTCCTTTAAGCGTATTGAAATCTGTTTTTTTTTTTTTTTTTCTTTCAGTAACTTCTCTGAACTTCCGGTTGGTTCAGTTTGTGTCACAGATATTCAGTTAAAAGGTAGAGGTAAGTGTTTTTGAACAATGATTGATTAGATAGTAGAATCGCTAACTGAAACCTGAAACAGTGTGTAATTGACTGAACATGCAGGCAGAACAAAGAATGTTTGGGAATCTCCAAAGGGTTGTCTAATGTTTTCTTTTACGGTAGAAATGGAAGATGGCGGAATCTTGCCATTGATACAGTATGTGGTATCTCTTGCTGTAACTGAGGCCGTGAAAGATGTTTGTGATAAGAAGGTATCCCTTGATTCCGTTATAGATCCTTCCATTCAGATAAAAGGTCTGAGTTCTGCTATCAATGTCAGGGTGTGCCGTACATCGATGTTAAAATAAAGTGGCCGAACGATCTCTACTTGAATGGCCTTAAGGTTGGAGGCATTTTGTGTACATCTACATCCAGTTCAAGGAAGTTCCACGTTAGTGTTGGTAATATAATTATTTCTTTACATGTTTATGACTCTAGGAAACTCGAACTAATCTTAATCTTGTTGCCTTGACTTGTTCTACTTATGACAAAATTATTCCTTTCTGCAGGTGTGGGATTGAATGTGGATAACGATCATCCCACCACATGCTTAAATGCGGTACTAAAAGACATGTCTCCAGCATCAAACCTACTTACAAGAGAAGAAATCCTTAGTGCCTTCTTTCATAAATTCGAGAAATTCTTTGATCTATTCATTGACCAAGGTAATTTTAATCCTCGATCTTAGAGACTGCTACTTCTTTATTCGTTTTCAAGTATCCTCTAAAAATATTTGTTGATTAATTATTTACATGAGACGAAAGTAATAGGAATAATAATCTTATTATCAAGTCTTGAGTCCCATTTAATCATTCTATATCATTGCATTGCATTTTACAGGTTTTAAATCTCTAGAAGAGCTTTACTATAGGACATGGCTTCACAGGTAACCGTTATGTCTTGGATTTACATTTTCTGTTTTTTGCTTGTCATAATAGGTTCTGTTATCTGAATATGAAGACTGATTTTGATTTTTTTGGTGTATCCCATTGGTCACCATCTGAACTAAATGGCTAAACTTTAGCATATATTTATACATGCAGCGGGCAAAGAGTGATCGTTGAGGATAAAATTGGGGACCAAGTTGTTCAAAACGTTGTGACTATCCAGGTAGGAGTCTGATAGATTGGTTATATACAATTCTAATCAATTGTAATATGGAATTTTAATCCTCTTTGCAACTTTAGGGTTTGACATCTTCAGGATATCTTTTGGCTATTGGACATGATTATCAAATGTGTGAGCTTCACCCTGATGGCAATAGGTAATTTTCTAGAAGTTGGATCAGTCAAATCGATGATAACATTACTATATTACATGTCAAAGCTAATATGTAGTGTATATGTGTTTTATACTACAGTTTTGACTTTTTCAAAGGTCTAGTCCGAAGAAAAATATGATCCAAAGAAATTTTTTGTATTATCTTTTTGGTGGAAGGAGATGTTGTAGCACCATGGACACAACTAATACTAGTTTCGATTTTCGTCAATGAACAATGTGTTTTCTATATTATTGTGGTTGCTGTCCTTTATTTCCTTGAATTCAAATTTATATTTTTGTATTCACTATTAACAATTTAACATGTTGCTTAGTTTTTATTGTATTTTTACTGGATCACAGATTTGAAATATTTATTTAATTAAGTAATTTCTCCAAATGTTTGGTTGTATTTGGTCTCGATATTATTTGGAAATTTCAGTCAATGCAACTTTTGGGTCAAAAGTGATCGATTTTTGAAATATTCTGCTTTGTCTGCTTTTAAAATGACATTGCTCAGTTTTTGAATTCATGAAATTGAAACGGGGTGAGATTTAGGCCCGAAGTGTAATAGTTTTTTTTTCAAGTTTACCCTATAGTTCCACACTTTAAAGCACGATATGATTTGTTTTGGCATAATTTTAATATAATGGAAAAAGTTATTTTCAATTTTTTATTTATTTAATTGAGTTTTTATTTGGAAAAATCTTATTTATAGATGTAAAAGTATAGGGAAAAATGCCAAAAATACTCTATTTTTTTCATTTTGGTCAAAATATACTCCAACTACATAGCTGGCCAAATAATACATAAACTTTTAGTTGACTGACCAAAAAAAAATCACAAACTTTTTGTTGACTCGGCCAAAAAAGCACACCGTTATCTCATCTAACAGAATCCACCGTTAAGCACCAAACGACGTCATTTTAATTTATTGATCAAAAATAAATTCTGCACAATCCAAGGCTGGAACCCAGGTGGAATATGGAAGGGCTTGTGACCACGGAGACAAGATCACTTTAACACTATATGCTATATAATAATTATACTTCAATGAGAAGCTACTATTTAATTTTTAAAAACATAAAAATAACTAAATAAAATTATTTATTACTATTTTAGTACTATTTATTATTATTTTATTATTATAATTAAAATAATTAAAAGTATTAAACAGTCATAAAATTAAAAGTAATAATAAAATATAGACTAAAATCAAAGGAGTTATATGTTTTTATATTAAGAAATTTATTATATTAGTTATAAGAAAATATAGTAATAAATAATTTTATTTAGTTATTTTTATGTATTTTTTAATTCAAAATTAGCTTATAATCATAATTCTTTTAAAATATTTTATTTTGTATTTTAAATTTTTATAATCTGAATTATTAATTTCAGAACTATAATTTTTTGGGTTTTAATTTGGAGTTTTTAATGAAATGAGAAATGAATACATTAAAATATAATTATTGTTGGCCAAATAACGTTAAAGTGATACTGTCCCACCCAGTGGTGACATGCCATTCCTTATGACCTTTGAACCCGAGGTCGAACCTTGTATGGTTCATATTTTTATTTTCAAACAATAAATTAAAACGATGTCGTTTGGTGGTTAACAGTGGATTCTGTTAAATGAGATAACGGTTTGCTTTTTTGGCCGGGTCAACAAAATGTTTGAGATTTTTTTGGCCAGTTAACAAAAAGTTCAGGTATTATTTGACCAGCTATGTAGTTGGGGTAATTTTTGGTCAAAACGAAAAAGTTCAGGTATTTTTTGGCATTTTTCCCTAAAAGTATAGGATGTGTTTGCTGTTTTCATTTTGATATATATATATATATATATATATATATATATATATATAATATTTTTTTACTAAATGTTTTAACCCGTTCTGTATACATTTTTTTTTAATTTATAATTTTTATAAGTCAGAATTTAAGATATGTTGATGCAATTTGGTTTAGATAATAGTATTATATAGTTTGTATTAATTTTTTATTTATAGTATTATTAATATGATTTGAGATTTTAATACATATATATATTTTTAACATGTTATATATTATAATATTTATATTTTATAAAATATGTTATTTCATATATTTTTTTACTTTAGATGAATAATATTTCATATCATATAAATATATATATATATATATATATATATATATATATATATATATCTAAAGATATTATAGTACTTTATCTTTGTTTTCTTTTATAAATCAAAATTTAGTTTATTAATTTATGATAATATTTTTACAAAAATGTTGTTGGTTTTGTTATTTTTTTAAGTGGAAGATATCAAAAAATTTGTATTTTAAATATTATGTTTTAGCTAAAAAATATAGCTTTATGTTGAAGATATAAAAAATTTGTGGATAAATTTATTAATAATTGATTGGATCATTTTGTCATTAATGAAATCCTAAGCATTGAGTTTTTGTTTTGTTTTGACAACAAGTATTGAGTAACTATAATGATATTTTATGTAATATAACACATGACAAAAGATTTTATAATATAATGTTGTGATATAATAAAATTGTTTTTAATATAATTTTAAATTATGTATTGACAATAAAAAGACGGTTATGATAAAGAGAAAATTATTAAACTGATTTCCTAAGTTAGGTTAATTACTTCTTTTAGATTTCTTAAAATCGCAAAATGAGAGTGAAAGACTTATAAAATTTGAGTTTTTGTTTTCACTACAAGATTGCCATTATAACCAAAGTAAGTATAAAACTCAAACACATAATGAGAAAGAAAGGATTAACATATTATGTCTTTCTCTCTCATGACAATATTTTGGGCGATTTCCGACACCATATCTTTTGCTTTTGAGCGTGTCATTCCGGCGCGAGATTTTTCTCTTATTCTTATCTCTCTCTTGCCAGTTTCTTTCCGTTGGACCAGGGTCCTGGCGGTTTTCCATTTCCAAATCCGTTATTTCTGATTTTTTGTTGAGACATCGTCTTGGATGTCCTCAAAAACCAAACTACAATCTTTTATATCCCCACTTTATATGCTATATCCCCATTTCATTAATCAGGATCACAAATGACGCAAATAACCATGCTGGTTTAACTGATTTAATTGTGAAAAACAGAAAATGAAAAAAAAAAATTGAAATCAAATCTCGAGCTCCTCCCCTGCGACTCGTTCTCCCGACTCACTCACTCGCCCTCAACGACTCACCTGCAGTCACTTCCAATCACCTCCGCCGCTGCATTCTGTCGCAGAGAGTTGAAACCACAGCTTTAGTAGAAATTAGGTTTATGGCTTTCAAAATAGATTCGATTGAGATTTGATGAATTTGGTACACACATTGTTGTCTTACCTATGTTTCTGGGTCGATTAGTAATTTTAATTGGTAAAAAATGGATTTCAGGGGTTGAATGGATCGAATTGGCAGTACATTTGCATTGGAAACCATTGATTTTGGGTAGAACTAGGTAGAACTTGTAGAGTTGATAAATGTAGTATAACTGGTAACAGTGGTATTACTGAAAATGTGTAACTGGTATAACTGTGGATAACTATGGATAATTTATTGAGTATTTTTTGCATTGTTTTGGCAGGATACAATGACTATGCAAGTAACCATATATTTTAAATTTCAAGGTCGCACGTGTAGTGTAATTTTGAAGACATCAATGGAGGAGATATCTTTGTCAGTTATAGAAGATAGACTGTATAAGAAGCTTGCGTTAGATGAAAGTAAGGTTAAACTGGAGGTGAGTTACATTCTGCTGGTCGTTGGATGTGAGGAACAATTAACTATTTCTGATGATGCGGATCTGTTTGCTTATCTAACAGCCATTGATAAAGAGAATCGTAGAAGTCCTTTGCTTGTGGAAGTCATAAATAGATCAGAACAGTTGGAGCAACTGTCCAGAGTGGGCAAAAGCTCGTTTGGTACGAACTAAGACGAGTAAAATCCAAATGATGATGAAAATTGGACCTAATGGCCCTTACTATTTACGTAGAAAGCGTCCAAGCAAATCAACAAAACGAGGTGATAGAGGCGGATGATGATGACGATACAACACATGATGATTGTGTGGAAAATGCTATAGATACCGGTATTGATAGATTGATTATGGGTGATGAGTATGTTGAGCATCCACCTTATGAGAAATCTATTCAATTTATAGAGACATGGGAAGACAGTTTGAGTCTGATTTTGCCGCAAGAATTTGCAAGTAGGAAGGAAATTTCTGGGCTGGTGGATAGGGGAGCATCTGTTAAATGCTTTCGTTATGTTATAAAAAAATTGGATCTTACGCGATGGGTGGTAAAATGTTGTCTACCAAAATGTAAATGGGGTATCAGAGCTGCAAGGATTCCACAAACCAAAATTTTCTCGATTAAAAGGTACACGAATATGCATACATGTTCTCGGGCTAGAAAAAGTACAAGTAACGATAAGAGGAGAGGAGAGGCGCAATTAGTCGCCTCTCTTTGGGATGAACAGTATTCAGGATAAATGAAAACTTCAAGACCAAAAATTATCATGGATATTGTGAAGAGAAAATTTGAAGTAGAAATATCATACTCTACAGCGTTGAGAGGGAAACGTCAAGCTGTTTGTGATTTGTGTGGTAATCCAGAAGAAAGCTACAAGATGTTGCATTGCTATTTTTTACATGTTAGATGTCGTCAATCCGGGAACAATAACCAATGTGGAGTTGGATGGTCATGGCAAATTCAAGTAGCTTTTCATAGCCTTGGGAGCTTGCATTGAAGGGTTTCAAGCCATGAGGAAAGTGATAGTTGCGGATGCGACGTTTCTCAAGAACGGATATGGGGGAGTGCTAGTTTTCGCCACAGCTCAGGATTCTAATCGCCACTTATCCCATAGCGTTTGGTGTTCTCGGTGGTGATAATAATGCTAATTGGACTTGTTTTTCGAGATGCTGAAAAACGTTGTGCCGGACTCTTCCGAAGTGGTTTTTATGAGTGACAGAAATACAAGCTTCATCAATGGCATAGGTAATGCGCATGGAGATTCATGGAAATCAGTAGGCACTACACGGTGGCTGAGTTCAACTCTTCTTACGAGTCTTTTAAGACGAGATATCCTTCAGCAGCCAAGTATGTGGAAGAAATTACTGTGAAAGAAAAAGGGGCAAGGTGTTATTTTCAAGGTGACCGATACAATTTGGACACAAGCGACAATGTGGAATCTATGAACAGTCATTTTAGGGAGGCAAGAAAGTACTCCCTAATACCAATGCTTGATACAATCTTCAAAAAAATTCTGATTGGTTTAATGAACATCAGAAGGATTTCGTATATGGATAGATTGATAACAAACTTGTGCCACTCATGGAGAACTACT
This sequence comes from Isatis tinctoria, assembly GCA_010577795.1. Taxonomy (NCBI): domain Eukaryota; kingdom Viridiplantae; phylum Streptophyta; class Magnoliopsida; order Brassicales; family Brassicaceae; genus Isatis; species Isatis tinctoria. Next base: position 14,344 of record VHIU01000375.1, on the reverse strand, counting down.
TGCATGATATATGGTAAGTTGCTGAGAAATTAATTATAAGGGAAGTAAACAATAACGACCTTGAGTACGAGATCACTGGTAGTGATGGGAAGCTTTATTTTATGAGCTTGGTATCGAAAAGCTGCAGTTGCAGGATGTTTGATATCGAAAAGTATCCTTGTGTGCACGCACTTGCCGCTTACATATACTTCAAAATGAATCCTGACACTGGTCAGGGTCGTGGTCGTGATATCCAGTTAGAACTACATGACCTGTGCACAAAATATTATTGGACGGAGCTATGGGCATTGGCGTACTACAAGACTATTTATGTAGTGCCGGATAGGTCTGAATGGAATGTACCGGATTACATCAGAACACTGCAGATCACACCTCCAGATCGCGTCAAGAGGAAGGGAAGGATAATAGTCAAGAGGAAGCCATAGGTAGGAGAACGACGTTAAAGGACACAAAACATTCGGCGTAAAAAGCAAACCTTTAAAGGTTTTTGTTGGTTGTTATTTGGGAGAGGGTAAATTTAGATTCTTGAGCATTCTTTGAAGTAAAACCGGTAAAATTAGGTATAACAACTTGCAAGATCTGGAAAGTAGATCTGGTGAAACTAGGTAAAACTATTTGAGAATAATGGATAGTAGAACTGGTACTCCTTGGTAAAACTAGTAAAACTGGTAAAACTTGGTAGAATTACTTAACGATGGCCTCCACTATCGGTAACTATGGGCTTTCGGTGTCGAGGATTAGGTTAAGGACTTAAGGAAGAGGGTGGAAGAGATGGCCGCAGAGATTGCAAAACTTAAGGAGCTGGTGACCCGTTTCAGATGATATAAGTCCTTGTTTGTCAAGAGTTGTATCAGTTTATGTGTTTCTTAAAACTTGTCTACGTTTAACAACCTTATCCAATTATGTTATTGTTAAGACTTATGTTTGGTAAGATTTATGTTGTGTTAATTCTCATTGTCTTCTCTTTTCTAGGATTGCACATCATAGTTCAAACTAGAATAAAAAGAATTACCACAACAAGTTCAACCAGTTCTAAACCAACATGTGAAAACATAAAAAAAAAAAACACCTAAGGTCTGAATGTCAAAACAACCGAAGGTCAAAGTTTCCCATAAAGTTTCAAACTTCAACCACAAAACAAGTTTGCCTTCACTCTCTTTCCTTCCTTTTACCTTTCTGAGCTTCCTTGACAAACTCTTCAACTGGGGCTAATCTTCCCTCAAATTATTTTTTAAATTTGTTCACCTTCTTCTCAGCTCTCGTTAGCTGACCTTCTATCTTTTTGATGCTCTAGACGACATCTACCGAATAAGTGGAATGGGAGCTTTGGAAGCCTTCTAGGTCCGGCTGCAATATTTGCTCAGCTACCTGTTCAGCTACCTGTTCAGCTACCTGTTCTCGGCCGACAATATCTTCTTCCAGCATGTCTTCAAAAACAACTGTATATCCTTCACCGAGACGCTTCATCCAACTGTCGACAGCAGGATCATGTCTATCAACATCGTCCTCTTCGTCCATGAGTTCTTCCAGGAGAGCTTTTTTATCCTCAGAATTGGTCATCAGGATGCTTTCAATATCCTGTCAATTTCAAAAATTAATGTTACAACTTGAAGACAAAAGTTATACCCAGTTCTACCTTACAAAATCGTCAAATCTTTTAATGGTTTAACTAGCCAGAATTTTCAACAACACAGAATAAATCAAATGCAAAGGAAAACTAACCGTGGTTTTGCCCAATTCAGAATATATTTCAGAAAGAGGAAATCTTTCATTCCACTAGATTTGAATGTGGACCGGCACATCCTCGGACAGTTGACATCAGCATCTTCCATAGATTCTCTGAATTTCTTTTTCAATTGCGTAATTGCCTCGAAAGCTAGATGCTACAAAACCCACATTTTAAATGAGGTAGCTTCAGTTGTAAAAGGTAATAACAATGTCATAATGTTTATTCTACTTACCTTCAATGGAAGACAGAATCCTGGGAGTGGCCATAATACATTCTCAGTCACACGCCCTCCAAAATGATCGATGCTGTGAGAGATCCTGTTCAACATGTAATCATCGTAGTATCTCCCCCATGGAAAGGTCCTGAGTCAAGGTCAATTACAGCCCTTTGGAGAAAATCCATGACCGCTGGTGCGTTCTTTCCAGACTTTGTTTTCGCGCAAATAACACTTGCTAAGAAGTACATGAACGCAATCTTCAGCCTGTCTTTATGGGTCCCATATTCTCCAGCCTCGCTTTCACCTCCTGCAGCGTTATTTTTGTCTTGTATACGAGAGGATAGTTGCGGCAGTGAAGCCCATATATCAATACGTGTTCCCTCACTCCATAACGGAGGGGAATTCCTTTTCGGGTATAAAATCTACCATACCTTCACATAACATTGACATGTACTTTGTGGTATGATGTTTAATGAAAAATGAGATAGACGAGGAACATACTGATCTCAGAATCAAAGGAGCCCACATCGTGTCTCATGCATGAAAAGACTTGACCACATCATTCTCTCAGGGTGGAGAGAACTTTTAGTTGGAAATTTATTGTTTATGAGTCTTGATCAAAATTATAAAACAATAACATCTTTTCACAAAATTGGACGACAGTAGTCCTAGATATACTTAGAAAAGATACCAACTTTTTTGCATTTTTTTTTTGTAATAACCTCTCATAAATTTGAAAAAAACGAATGAAGCAAAATTGTGAGCAAAGAAATCAATAAGATGCAGAAAATCCTTTTTTGTGCCTTCTTCCATATCGAATGCTTTGTCCCTCGCTTTGGCTGCATTTCTCCAAATAGCTTACTTTACATTCTTTGATGTGTATTGGCAGACTTCACTAACACTCAAAAGAAAAAAAAAAGACGAAAAGCAAAGCACTGTAACTAATCTGGAAGCATTTGAGTTCATACATAAACTTAAAAACGAAGCATCTCAAACCAGAATTTGTACCATAATTACGGTTGTTGGTGTTGAAACCCATCCCTCGGAGATTGATGAACCGAGAATTCTAAATATTTACACAAAAGACTTGTTCAATGACTAAACCAGCTCGCCAACTACCTCTGAGGGCAATGAACCGAGCTAAAGACTTGTCCAATGACGAAACCAGCTCACCAACTCCCTCAAAGAGCGATTGAGCCAGCTGAAGACTTATCCAATGACCAGAAAACTTGTCTCTAGACCATCATAACTCACTACCAGCTCACCATATCCATCTTAAAGAAAGATTGGGTGAGCAGAACATCAATCTAAGCAACAATCACACTGCCCACGAAATACTATTCACGGAAGTTGGGCCTCCAGTCAAGCCCAAGATAATCAAATTTATCAAAGTACCAGAGTTACCAACGTCCCACATCGCTAACAAGGACTTTCAGCATGCTGGGTCCCTTAGTATATATATGTATGCTTGTACTAGGTTGAGATCATCTCAATTGGAGTATAAGAGCTTTTGCAATATAAGATATTAAGCTTTTGCGAATTTTCTTGCACTTCCGAAAAATATCTAATAAAATCATTTGTTTACATTTTCGGTCCTTTTTGTGATTTTAAAATAGATTTTTCGAGCCTCCATTAATATAAGTTTTCATTGTGTGAGTTTTGGCTCTTACAGTTTGGCGCCGTCTATGGGGACGAGAAATATTCTAAACCCTAAGAATGAAAGGATACGGAATAGAAGACAATGACAACGGGAAGAATCGACAACGCAAACAATCAACCGGCCGGAGGAACTGCCGCAAGAACAACCAGAGTCGGGACGACTGCCACTGGGAAGACCGCCGCCGCGACATCCGTGGCCAGAGAAACTGCAGGTGGAACATCTGCAACGGGAGCGACCGTTGCCAAAACGACCGAGACAGTAGAAGGCGCAACGACAATGGCCTAGTTAAAAACCATGCTAACCGGACTCTTGGAGCGACTTAACCAGCAAGTTCAGGAAATGTAGCCATCCGAGATTTTATGCATGATCCCCGCACGTTTGAAGCAAGAAGTCTCCGCTTCTCGCCACTGATATACGCTCTGGGCGAGCAGAACGCTAGTGAACAGAGCCTCGTCGGAACAAGGGCAGAACCGTTGGGACCACCGCCCCTGAAACAGAAGAGTGACGCCAGGCAATCGACCGAGTGACTAACCTTTGCGGTGACCGATGACGAAAACACCGAAGATACCGTAAACAGAGCTGGTCAGAACGAAAGCGAGACGGAAGAGGAAGTTAGAGAACTAACAATGGATGAACAGGAGTTCCTCTGGGTCGAACATCAAGTGAAGGCAGGCCGAGAAACCCACTCCTCTAACCAGAAAAGTGAGATGGACAAAACTCTGTGCCTGAGTAGTCATAACAACAAGCCAGATGAAGGAAGTAAGGTCGCAAGTCCTCAAAGCGATGAGTGCAGCTCCCGAGCTCGATCGAGTCTTGGAGGGATCCAGAAGATCCCCTTCTCTTCAAAGATTACGGACGTTAAAGTCTCCGACCCCGGCAAGATCCAGATCCCTTTCTATGACGGGACAACAGATCCGAAAGCCTCCGCGACATCATCGAAAAATTCAAGATGATAGTATCGAAGATAGATGGCTTGAGTGACAATGCCGCAATAAACGCCTTAAAGAAGTCCCTGGGGTACAACTCCTGTTATCGAGAAGAAATCACCGTGAATCCCCCGGTGACCATCTAAGATGCCCTGCACCGTGCCTCAAACTTCGTAATCCATGAAGAAGAGATGAAGGTCTTGATAGAAAAGTATCAACTGCAAGGGCCGAAGATCCATTGCCTGACCCAACCTTCCAATGGTCCAAGCGAAAGACGATGCGAGCGTAGTAGCAGTTGTAATGACCACGATGGGACGAATGTCAATGGAGCGCATAATTACCAAGTGAACACGGAGAAGTCTCCCAAACAGCGACGGTCATAAGTTGGAGAAGTCACAGTCCAAAAAAAAAAAAAAGAACTGCAGGTGACTTGATCCTTTTTCATGAAGGGTACGTAGGCACATCTACAAACCGAGTTCAGTTGTCCCCTTCCGTAAAAAAGGGGGAGAGTGGGTTTGTATATATCTATACTCCCACAAAAAGTTTGAGTAACGTCAGATTTTTCAAAATTCAAAGAGGAACATTGGGACTTAGTCTCTCATAACCCATTCAAAACCCGAACAACTTTCCAGAAACACATATTGAAACAGAAACCCCGGATTGATATTGAGACTTATTATCTCACAACTCATCCGAGAAACTGAGCAATTCTTCCAACATACGGAAAACCGAGAAACTCAGGATGAATATCGAGACACAGCATCTTGCAGCCCATCCGGAACTGGTTATAAAATCCTCTCAACACAACATGAACTTTGGATGGAGATCAAGACTTAGCATCTCGCAGCTCATCCAGAACCGTCTACCCGACGACTCAAACTCCTGCACAACTCATTCAAATCTTCCAACAAATTCTTCTGTTGCTGGCCACAACAAGACATTCACATCTCAACCATGGTTCTTTCAACATCCCGCAGCGGATAAATCTAGCGCGCTATACAAATTTTTCGTATTAATATCTGAAGAGCGTAACCTGATCGAAGCATCAAGAAGATATTATGTTTAGTTTATCTTCAGGAGTGTTTCACATAGGAAAATAGTGCGAGGTGTAAACCGCGAAATAAACTCGCCAAACCCAATAAACGCCATCAAGGAAAGCTGGTCTAAGACATCTCGTGAACGTGTTCCGTCGAAAGAGGGAGTCAAACGAACTCAGTTCCCCGCGACACCAAAAATCAATAATCAAACCCATAAAGTATCTACGACAATACACTGGTCCTTAAGATCGGAGTGCCAGTAAAAGCATCCCCACCACGACATTCAAAACTCAAGTTAACAAAACGTTCGAGAAATACAACAGATGTCTAAACGATCCAAATCAAAGCCGCAACAATACAAATTACAAGCAATGCCTTAAGCAGAATCACTAAAACAATCACGGAGCGGATTGAAGCTAGTGCCGGCAGTGTCCGTCACTACAACACTTGCAGCCTCGCTTTCCAACGGGTATCAACTTGGACTTTATCTTAGCAACGAACTATTATAGTGCGCCAAGTACTCAAAGACGGACCTTGGATTCAAGAAACTTCGGGGTCGCCTCTTGGCATACATCTTTACATTCTGGTTCATCAATCCTGCACACATAAGTTACGAGCTGGGGGGTAACTGTTGCTGTCAAAACTCACCCCTCGGAGATTGATGAAGCGAAAATTCTAAATATTTACACAAAGACTTTTCCAATGACCAAACCAGGTCGTCAACTCCCTCTGAGAGCGATTGAGCGAGCTAAAGACTTTTCCAATGACCAAACCAGCTCACCAACTCCTTCCAACAGCGATTGAGCCAGCTGAAGACTTGTCCAAAGACCAGAAAACTTGTCTCTAGACCATCATAACTCACTACCAGCTCACCAATTTCATTTTAAAGAAAGATTGGGTTAGCAGAACATCAATCTAAGCAACAATCACACTGTTCACGAAACACAATTCACGTGCATACTGTACACGAAACACTGTTCACATGCATGATGTTCACGAAAAATGTTCATGTGTACGGATCACTATTCACGGAAGTTGGGCCTCAGGTCAAACCCAAGATAATCAAATTTATTAAAGTACCAGAGTTACCAATGTCCTACATCACTAACAAGGATTTTTAGTATTCTAGGTCCCCTAGTATATATATGTATGCTTGTACTCGGTTGAGATCATCTCAATTGGAGTACAAGAGCTTTTGCAATATAAGATATTAAGCTTTTGCGAATTTTCTTGTACTTCAGAAAAATATCTAATAAAATCATCTTTTTACATTTTCGGTCCTTTTTGTTCTTATAAAATAGAGTTTTCGAGCTCCCATTAATATAAGTTTTGATTGTGTGAGTTTCGGCTCTCACAATGGTAATGACAGTCCAAGAAGACATATATACATAAAAGCAATTGAAGTACTAAGTGTTTTCTTTTAGTTTGTACCAAGCCTAGGCATTTTTAAAAGTTTTATTTGTTTTAGCCTAGTTAAATTCCAGCTAGAATGCAAACCCTGGAAAGAACAAAAGACAGCCAAGCAGCAATAAGCATGTCAAATACGAAGGGGTTTACATAGAAAAAATGTCTGACGAACAGGTAGTTGCAGAACCTAAATTTTTTTTAGAACACAGGAAAAAAAAAAAAACCTGAAGTGCCACTCTTTGGAGGGTGGAAGGAAATATCAATCCCACAGGCGATGATCTACCTCGCCACAGCTAGTGTCTCATCTCTGAGAGACTTAATAAAAAGGGGCAGTAATTCAAGTAATAGTTCCACATATTTCATACCAATCTCACCAAGAATCCTGCATTTGAAATAACATTCCAAAGTCAAGAGAGGAGCACGTCGCAGTAGAATCCTTCTTGCTAGCTAATGAGAGTAAGACACACACTAAACCATAACTTATAAAAACTCTGTGAAGGCAAGAATCAATCCCTGAAGGTATTTAAATTTGAGGAGTTAAATTTGATACCAGAGAGGAGCGGAGAGGTGTCAGGACTGGAGAAGAAGACACCAGAGTAAAAACAAACCGACACCAGAGTAAAAACAAACCTTTTCATCTAATATGAGACGGGTTATCTACGTGTTATTCAATAATATCAACATTTGAAAGAATAAAATAAACTTAAACTATTTAACCTATATGTAGAACCAAATTCTCATTAAACATAAAAGTCAAACCTAGTCCAGTGATTTGGTTTAAGAAATCTTGCTCTCAGCACCAAAGTTCGAACTGCATGTTTAGTCATTTTCCATTTTTATGGTTTTAGGTTTAATGAACAAAATAGAAAATTATATTAGGAATTTTATTATCGTATCGCTTTATATAGTAGTATTTTTAGATCATGATAATAAATATAAGGTGACTGAGTGTCTTTTGTGCGTGCTATACATCTTCAATGTCTTTAGTTCGACTCCAGCTACTGCAAAATTTTGGTTTCTTTTGTTGGTGTAGTTTTTTTATATATTTAGATAGTTCCGGTGTGTAGCTGACAATTCTTTTAATTTGGTTAACCGGAGTTTCAATCGACGTTTTCAACTCCAATGCTGCTAATCATTGTTCTGGTGCCGTAAAAAAAATTGTGATGTTAAACACATAATTTTTTTCGAAATCATTCATGAAGCATGTCGTATCATATAGTTGGTGTAACTTTTAATGCGTTTAATTAGTTTGGATGTGTAGACATGAATTGACGTATAATTCGTGTATAATTCGTGTAGCTGACAATCATTTTTCCATTTAGAGTTCATGATTTCTCTAGACTCTTTTTAGTCCCAATTCAGACACGACTCTTCGTCAACACATCATAAAACCAAGCTCAGATCACCACAATTGTGTTCATCTTAAATATGGAATCGTGATCGTCGGCAACATGCTAGTCTTAAAATCGAGCTGCGGTCAGTTTCGTCTTAAAATCAAATTATATAATCGCCACCATTTAGCTTGTCTTAAAATCAGATTGTGTTCATAATTTCAGAAGACATGGTCATCCACTTCAAGCGGTGATCATCGTCCGTCCGTCTTCAAATAGAACATGATCATCCACCAGTTTCGGTTGACTTTCCGTTCTTTTTCACTGTGATAGCACTCATAGGTAACTACATCCGTTCTTTTTCACTGTCATAGCACAACAATTTAAACGAAAAACAGAAATTGAAAACGGATAAAGAAAAATACAAAAAGTCCAACAAAATCCGAAGTGGCCTGGATTGAAAATAAAAGAAAGAACCCACTTACCATAAAAATGGCCCAAACCGAAAGGCATAAACTCTAGAAACCAGCACGTCTATCTCTAAAACCGCCACCTTCATCTCCACAAAAAGAGAGCGTCTTCCACCGATGTCGAAGCCCTAAGTTACAGGAAACACACAACTGTCTAAAGAGAGATCCAGATTTCAAGAGAAGAACTATGGAGAGAGATCCACGACTGTCTGAAACTATAGATGAGTTGCTCTTCTAACATCTATAACAGATGAGTTTTTACAAGAGAACATTGCCCTTTGAGTGACTTATCCCCATCTTGTGTACAAGAAAAGTGACTTTTGACTACTAGGTGACTTTCCTTCTTCAAATTGTACAACCGCTTCCATTTGTACTTCTCGCCCCAACACTTCTGCTTTCTACTTTTTCTAACCAGGTTTATTAAACAAAACCAAACTGTCAATCTTGTTAGAAAGCAACATAGTAAATACCTTTCCCCCTTTTTGTCTCGGTTCAATGCATGTGCCTTTCTAATCATCTCATTTAAATTCTGCGATTTGACTTATTTGCATAAGTAACTGAATACACCGTTAAATCAACTCGATTTATGTGTAGACAACATCCAACGGTGTAACTTAATTTTAATTCCCCCCCCCCCTCTTTTTGCACCTTTACCTGGACTAGCCTTCATCGTACCTTTCTCACCCACTCACCTATCACTGCAAAACCATCATATCTTTCCCATGCTCATTTCACTCAGTTAAACTTTTTCGAAGCTTTTCACCCTGTTCTTCTATACAGTTTTTTCTGGCCGTAACTGTGAGTTCCTCATCCACCACTGTTATCTCTTTTGTTTTTTAGGTCAGATTTTTCTCGCAGCTCATATGGCTGACCATGTGCTAGCCATAGCCGGTGTATGGAAATGCTCATCAGAAGGGATCTGGGACTTTCAGGCCGACAAGCAACAAATCTCTAGGTTCATCCTTTTTCGTCCTGGGATGACTCTCTATGACCTTCGAAAAACGGTTATCGAGGGTTTCACTTGCGCTGCTGTCAACCCGAAACTGTTAATTCAGCAACTAGGCTCCGAACTCTAAATAGCTACTCACCGGCATAACAACCCCTCCAATAAACCTTTCTAACGATCGCCCTCTTGCTTTCTTCTCTAGACACTTTCTCCAAAACAACTCCGTCAACCTCTTCTTAAACTTCGCTGACATGGAGGAGGTTTATACACCAAATCCGGAGCAAACGCCGGATGGCCACACAATACCTCTCGCTTCCGATCTACACACATCAAAGAACTTTCACGGCGACCACTTTAATTCCAACACCATCAACAGTTACGACAACCTCTCAAAGGCCGGATATATGAATAGCTCAATTCCTCCACATGTCGAACACTTTTATCATACCGGCCACCACGATGAAAGTGCAGATAACCCACCTCCAAACACATCCACAGTTTCCCCGTTCCCGGATTTCGAGGCTGCACACACCGACTCAGACGAAGACCTCTCCCGCGAGGTTGATGAAATCGATGTTCATCCACGCGGTTATGATGACAAATTTTGGGAGCCACTGCTTGAAGGTGATTTTGCTGGCTCTAACGCTCCTGATATCCTTGGCGCGGAAAATGTAACGTCAGGGACGTATGTGTGTTCGTCCAATGACGCATTTGACCATCTTGTTTCCACTGGTCCACTGGAAGAACTCAAAACCGCCTTTCACTACTCTCCCCTCTGGTCATTCCCTAATCTCGACAATGAAGTACAACCACGTCAACCTTCAAATCATGTGCCGCACAACCCGCTCTGCATCCACACAGAACAAGTACCTCTGGTGTAACGCCCCCGTCAAGACAACCACCGTCCACATGCTTTTCAATACGTTCGCACACACCTACACACCATGGTCATCCACATACACCGTCGCCGTTTGTGGTCCCTCATACGGACTTGTCCTCCGTCCCTGACCACGAATTCGATACATCTCCCATTTTCGATGACTCCGTCTACGCTGCAGAAGACATTCCTGATCTCCAGATCGATGACCAAGACGACAACTTTTATGTCGGGAAGGTCTACGCCAACAAGCAAGACTGCAGGATTGCACTCGCCATCCACTCTATCAAAAACAGGTTCCACTTTAAACAGACTTCAAACAGGTTCCTTGTCACGTATCTTGTCGTTCCACTCCTCATCCTGCACGTGCTTATCAATGAAGGGATCCACAGCAAGCTACAACAATGTACGAGCAAAAAACAAAAAATTAAACAGTCAAACACTTCTACGGACGTCCACAATATAAATACATCACTCACAGTAGATACTCTATGTAAGTACAACTACGTTAACAAAAAAATATGCGTTGTCCATATAACACACCAAACCGTTACGAACATTAAGCAGTACAAAAAACTTACGTTCGCCCTCTGCTCCACTTCTATGACATCACTAAGCGCTACAGACTTGGGGGGAAACCTATTGCCGGGATAATTAACAAGCCTTTGTTCCTTCAGGCTGGCAGATAACTTCTCGGCAAGGAGGGGGATAGCTCTTAAAGCTACCAGTTGTAAAGCAAGTGGGAAACCTACAAGTCGGAACTGCTCATGTTTAACCTGTTGACAGTAGGCATCCACGGGGTCCTCACATTTACAGGAAACTTTCTTGCCTGGCCTCATTGAACTCACTGTCCAAAAAAATGACTCGCAACCCCAAGGAAACCCAAAGAACTCATCATCTGCACGACATCCGCCGACGTTGCCTGCCTTGGAAGACTTCCAAATAGCTTCTTCCAATACGGCGTCATTGATGTCCTTGTTCGTTATTTGCTCTTCAGGGTCGTAATCCTCCGGGAACTCTCCACAGAGAAGTCCAGTCACATCACCAAAATCCTCCAGTGCAAAACAGAATGGATGACCACCAAACACCGACCACCTCGCATACCGCTTTCGGGTTACTAACTGCCTGGTTAATAGGGCGTGGATCAGTTTGCAAGAGATCGAACACATATAAGTAGGTAGTTCGAACAAGCTACCAAAGCAGGACTTCATAAGAATCTCCCACTCAGGGGTCCCCTTTAAGAGGTCTCTTACAACTAGAAGCATGTCCACTTTCGAATATACGTTGAGCCGCTTACTAGGGAACCGATCCGTCGCAAAGAGCCGCAGAGGAAGCCGCATATCATAATCACGACCACCAACACCTTCTCCCACTGAAAATCACAGAAAGGCAACCGACAGCCAAACAAAAAAGTCAGAAATCTAAACAAAGCAACCAACGAAAACGACGCGGAATAAACCAACACAAAGAAAAACAACATAAAATCGGTAAACAAAACAGAAAAATACAAGCAGGTCTACACCCAGAAACTTGCCGGAAACCTAGCCCTCTTAATCGGGAATGCATTTCTAAACAAAACCATATGTCGATTCTTACCATCCATCTTGCCACTCCGCTCCGATTGTTTGAACAGCCGTAACTCGCCGGAAGAGAAAAGAGGTTTCCTAACACAGGATTTTTACTTTACTATCTAACAGAGGAGGCATGTTTAACTTTGTCCTCGGTAAGATAAACTAATAAAAAAACGAATAAACGGACGATAAAACCAAATAGAAGTTATTAACTAAACAGTACGAACCAATTACTTTCTTCTAACCGTCTATATTTAGTTTCACACCTCCACGTTAACAAAAATGGTGTATTCGTTATTTCGATGCCCAAAAGTACTCCCCGCACAGAAAATGTGTTTTCTTGGCTAAAAGTAGACATAAATCCCCTTCTAGGTAACATTCTCTTTTTACAAAGTATCTCTAGATAATAATAATAAAAAACTAAAAAATAGAAAAAGAAACAGGTTTTCGAACCCAGAAAATACTATCAAAAACTTTGTAGCCACTTATCAATTTACAAGTGGTATTGTTTTTCTTTAAATAATTTAATAAAATATATCAAAATAATAATATTTAATGACGGAGAAAACTATTTTGGGTATGACACCCGTGTTCGAAAAAGCGGCGCCTCGAACCGACTAGGCGGCGGATAGCCGGTGAACGGCGGAGCTCCGCTGCGACTAGGCCATAATCAGGAAAAAAACGGTTTGATTTTTTTTCTTGCTTTTTGAAGTTCGAGATCTGTAGATTAACACAAAGATCTATCATATTGTAAGTTTATCATAAAAAAAGAGTTAAAACCGATAAACTAAGATCAAATCGCGGAAAAAATTGGCAAGCAGTGAGTTATAGTTGCAGATCTGGTTTTGATAAGATGAAGAAGACAAGGGTATTTTTGTCATTATCTATTGATTAAAGAAATTAATAAAAAAGGCTGAAGATATGCATGCATTGGGGTTTGATCATGCTAAAGGAAGATCATAAATGGGGTCTATACCAGCTGAACCAAAGAATCTCAACATGACTTTACGTAGAAAAATATTATATATTATCAAATTCTTAAGTTAAACGACAGAAAATCAGTATTTTGATCTGGAGATTCGAACTCCCGAAGTTGTGGTTATAAAACATGTACTGAACCATCCAATTACAGCTAATTTATCGTTCATTCCAACATTTTTAATATATATAATTAAAAGACCTTAATACTAGGCTCCGATTAATCTCCGAGTAATCCCAAAATTTTTGGTAACTCGCTAGGTCCAGACCAACCGTCTGACTAGCGCCTAGCGAATTTTCGAACACAGATGACACCTATAGAGGTGCTCTTAGAACATCTTTATCCGTTCAATACTCAATAGAGTCTCTCAAAATATTAATACTAATATTTTATTGTAATTTAGTTTTATAATTAAATTTTATTTTATTTTTTAAAGTTGGATCATTCATAAATAGACATATGTCAAATAAGTATCTGATCAGGTACTCATTGGCAAAAACCCAAAGAGTATCTAAAAAAATGAAAATATTAATATTTTATAATTGTTTGATTATTTAATTAAATTTTAGTTATAAAAAAAATACTAAACCAATGGAAAGAAGACAAGCAGTGATTAAAGTATATAGGAGTATCTAACACGTTGTCAAATGAGAACTTTTACCTCTTCTCTCTATTTTCTTTTGATTATTTTTCTTTTCTATGATGGTGAGATTTTCTTTGAGATACCATGGATAAACATGCTCTCAAAAAGCTCTCAAACCTGAATTTTTTTTGTCTTTCTCCTCTTTTTTCTTTATTTTCATTTTTTTAATATATGAGATATTTTTGTAACTTTTCGATAGAGATGGCCTTACATTTCTAATAAATATTTTTATCACTATTTTAATATAAAAGGTAAAAATAAAATTATAACCGTTTATTGTTTAAGTTTTCTTATAAACCTTATTAGAAATTGGTATATTTTATTTATTTAATCATATTATTTAATTTTCTATAAAATTAATATTAAATGAAATTGGTATATTTTATTTACTTAATCATATTATTTAATTTTCTATAAAATTAATATTAAATTATTATGATATCCTAGCTGCTGCCACCGTCCTGGCTGCTGATATGGTTGCCGGGGAAGCTGTTTAGACTCTGTCCAGTCACTAAAAGTATATAATGTATTAGTCACCATGCATGGTGTCA